>PNEQ01020819.1:10988-53180 GCA_003012365.1 Medauroidea extradentata | reverse complement strand
GTTACTTGAACAGTTGAAGGGTTTCAAACCTTCTGACCCAGTAGGAGATGAGCCAGAGTTTCTTGACTGTGATGTTGCTGATGGGCTGTACATAGAACAACCCTTGCATGAGAAGGAGGTCAGGCGTTCCAAGCGGTGCAAAAGAGTAAGAGAAATATTAGATTTGTAGGAAAACTGAGTGAGTGGAATAAAGAAGGTTCAGGTAAAAAGCATCAAGGGGAAAGTGTGTAATTGAAAAGAGTTAATTATACGACTAGGTCAAATAAGATAAGGAATGTGATATGTGTCAATGAAGGTGTGGTATGTTTAAAAGTGTATATGGTATATGTTGTCAATGAAGGTGGGAGAATGTGGTATATTTAAAAGTGTAAGGTTTCCGAATGTGAGATATTTTAGAGTGTAAGGTTGGCAGTGTGAAAGGAGAATGAGTAATGGAGTGAGTGTGTTGGTTGAAGTGTATTAAAGGAAATGTGTAACTTGTGAGAATAAAAGTATGAAGCGAAAAGTACATGGCAAGCTTTATTATTATGCAAGGTATATAACACATACATACATATATATATATATACGTATACATATACATACAGTATAACATATATATTTTAATATGGCTGTTAAAATTACAAGACATGGAATATACATTATTAAGTACATACCGATTTAAAACTGAAAACATTGGCTAAGTTTCTCATATGACAGAATTCTTACAAAAATCTTATTGTGAAGAAAGTAATTAATTGCAACACTTATTCCTTATTTAAACTCTGTGGCTGCCAGCTTGATAACCAAAGCCTGTAAGGAAAAAAAAAAAAAGGATGCTCCATTTCTGTTGGAGCTCAATCTTTTCTGACAAACATCAGCTGGTCATATATAACATAATATTGGATATATACAAGCACAAGTACTCGCAGGTAGGTACTCATGGATAGACACATCACATACATAAAGTTGGATGACATATTTCTTCTCGGGGAGGCACGAGCCCAATGTTTCACCACCACTCTGTTGCGTTCATTTTACGGCTGCTAGGTTCGCTAGCTACAGTCAACCTGTCCGCCATACTTCAGTTTGTTTCTACTCACCGCCTGAAGAAGCAGGCTTGGCCAGCGAAATGTCATGCTTGCACATTCGCGAGAAGAATACGTCGTCCAACATGATGTGTGTATATGTATATCCGTGAGTACTTATGCCCGTTTATACCTAATATTAAGTTGTAACTAGTTGACTAGCCGCCTATTTCCCATCCTACGGTCGCAGATAATGAAATGTATAAATATACTACAGGCTTACTTTGGTGCATTTTGGTGTACGAGATGCACAGTGACTGTGTTAGGATGTGGTGTGGTGATATACTTCAGTCTCTCTAGTCGTGTGGGCGTGTGTGCATCAGAATAATTTAGCTCTCAGGCTGTTCAAGCATCAAAAATTTCTCTGAGTTTTAAGGGTTTTTATGGCTGGAAATATGAGTAAAATACAAAACCGTCTGAAAAATACCATAATTTTAGTTTGTTATTTAACATAATTGAAAAGATCTTAACATTGAGCTTTGAGCCGTAAAAAAAATATGCACACGCTAAAAAACTTAACACAATGACCTAGTTTAGTGTTTCTTGAAGTTGTAGCAATTCCATTAAACTATTTATTTTGTGATCTTTGAATGGTTCTTGCGATGGGTTCGTATTACGAACATAAAAGTTTTGTTGGACATACACCAATGCTTTGATTTTTTATTTATTGTGGGATTTTCTGTACTACTGCAACATTTGCCCACAATGGTGTACATCCAAAAACAACATTTTTCTGTTCATAATTTATTTTGAATAGGACACTTCATTTTCTTACAGTTAGGAATTAAAATTTAACAATTTTTACAACAAATTTCTTCCTAAAATTTAAAATAAAACTTTTGAGTAAATTAAATAATGAATTTCCATTAACTTCTTTCATTGTTTTTAGTATCTTAAACAATTGTTACAAGCTTCTGATCAACATGCGCAAATAGTATAAATAATCCTGAAATTTTTATAACTACAGGAAATTTAAAATTTCTAGTAGAATAAGATATTGGTTCTCTTATTTGCACTTTGTTTATGCTACCAATTCACAAAATATAATTTTAAAAATATAAAATATATCGACAATATAGAAAATATTGTAGTTACCGATGTTAACATTTGCATGATCCCCGTTCCTAGAACTTGTAAAGGGATTAGGTATTTCTTGCACTTAACAGTAAGCAGATATCACAAACCTAACCCATAGTTATCATTATGATCTTTTTACTATGTAGACTTATAAGACTGTAGTAAGATATCTGCTCCTGATTCTCCACTAAGCCCACATTGGTGACGGGACTGGATTATCTCATTTTAATTCTACTTGGATCCAGTCTAGGTGTGTTTACGAAAACAATTCAATGGGGATACTTCTGCCCACTTCACATTAAATCTGGATTTAAATTTCCACGCAAGGTGATCCGAAATTCATATCACAACTTCTTGGGCTAGTAAAAGGGACTGAGTAGACAATAATTTGAACAGGAAGCCATGTCTGGAAGCGTACCGTTTCCGCGCTGCAGCCATTATAAAGTGCCGGCCATGCCAGTGTTGTTTTTCAACCGGATAGGACGGCAGAGGATCACCTGATGGCAAGTGACGTTTAACATGCTGTGGTATCATGCCTGGAGCCCCATTTACATGCCTGTGTGTCTCCAATCAACATGGTTCAGTACACGTTTGCAGAATACACCAATATTATGATGGTGTATGGCGCAGCGGAAGGGAATAGAAGAGCAGCTCGTCTGTTGTATCAAGAGCGATATCCACAACACACGACTCTAACGCATACCCTTTCTGCCAGAATTGTGCGATGGCTCCAAGAACGAGGTACAGTCACCGTCAGGAGGAGGGACTGTGTGCTTCAAAGAGGTGCCACACCCTGAATTGGAATAGGCTGTACTGCACTACGTTGAGCAGGACCCGTCAACAAGTACACTAACAATTGTGCGTGCGTTGGATGTTCCCAACAGCGTAATGTGGAAGGTTCTGCATGAGCAACAACTGCAACCTTACCACCTGCAAAGGGTAAAGGTGTTGCAACCAGTCAATTTTGTATAGGTCATCTGGGATAAAGTGAGTACTAAAGATTGAACATCTGCAAAAAAATCACTAGCTGTTACTGCTTATAAGTCAACATTAACAAGAGACACACTATTGCATGTATGGTTGGTAGCAAATCATTGCATGTAGTTTGTGTTTTTTTCCTATTTGAATACATTAGTAGAGGAACATCATATGCACTTGACCGCTACGTATTAAATATACTTTATAATATTTATTTATGATCATATTGACATATCTACTAAATGTATAATTTAATTTGCGCCAGCACAAAATGACACAACCGAGAAGCTGGCACACACCGCTAGCGCTCCGCGCTACAGAGGTAGTTCAAAATTCTACTGACAGGTGGCATCAGAGTTAGGTTATCGCTGCTTCACTTGGAAGCGGATTGAGTCGTGTTTGTCCGTTGTTCAGTAAGTATGGGTTTCAGACAAACAAATTCAAAAATATTAGAAATGACTGTTCATTAATATTACAGCAAATGATGTACATTCATTGGTAATCTGTAATTTGCTATTTTTTACAACCGCCAGCCTGAGTATCTGAAATTACGAACAGTATTATTTTTTTCCATTTCACACATAAAGAATACATAATTTATTGTTTCTGAAGTGCGTCGTCGTCGTTCATGGCAGCATGCTGAATCGAATTAGAATTCTTGAATTGTGTGTGTCAGGTGTGTTTTTAGCGGCAGTTTTGAGTTATGAATTTTAATATACTATGTACACATTTACGAGATTCGTAACGGCAATAGTGTGTGTTGTATCAATTAGAGTCGATGTACAGAAACCAGTGTTACATAATGATAACTTGCAGGTATTTATAACTAAGATTACTAGTAATGAGTATAGCATATAATCAGCACCCATGCATTTAATGAGAAGATATTGTAGATAACACTAATCGGAGCAGTTTAATGTAGTTGTAAACATTATACAAACCTACGTAAATAAAAGCACATGGCAATGTTTATGTTTACATGCAGTGGAAAGATATAAACTGGTGGAAAATATAAATAAATCTGGGCTTTTTTGAGTGCTCACTTTAATATGAATCACCTTTAACACATGTTGACTTCTGCATGTGGTTTCTACACTGCTGCATTGATGAGCCCCACTACCCACGAAGAGATCTGTTCATCAATGAATGTAAGATCACAAGGGAGTGTGTTCTCAATTCTCGAAACAACCATGTCTGGGTAGATGAAAATCCGCACACGACGCATGTCTGAGGATTCCAACAAAGATTTGCAATCAATGTGTGAGCAGTAATTCTACACGGTCAAGTGATCAAGCCGTACCTTCTTCCAACCAGGTTAACGGGTGTTGCTTACTTGATATTCCTACAGGACGTATTGTCCCTGTTCTTGGATGATGTGCCATTGAATGTCCGTCAAGAACTGTGGTTTCAGTATGATGGCGCACCACCGCACTTAACACGTGACATTCAGGAACATCTTAACCGACGATTCAGACAGAGGTATATAGGCCGGGGTGATCATACTGCAGGGCCCTCACGGTCGCCGGACTTAATCAAATGCCATTAGACAATTTCCTGTGGGATCGTATGAAGACTATGGTGTACAAAACTCCTGTCAAGACTGAGAAAGAACTGATGGTGATACGAGTTACAGTCTCTGCACAAGAGATTAACGGGACACCTCGTGTGATTGAACGAGTTGCAGTAAACCCTCAATCTAACAATACCGCACGGTACCAATAATTATGTTGTTAGATTGCCAATGCCGTTAGTCCCGAGATAATTAATTCTGACACCTCCCCTCCCCAACCAAATTTATTAAAAAATTTTCAAATGTGTTTTTAACTTAAAGTTACCGTAGAACAATTAGTCACTTAAAGTAAACACATTTTTCATTGAAATTGTATTTTAGTACAATGAAAATGTGTCTTCCAAATAAAATGGTAATCCATAATCACCAGTGTGCTGTGACGCGTGCAGCCGCATGGTGTGCTCGGTCTGAAGCACACACACAGAAACAACAGAACTCATATTGTTTACGTGAAAGTGTACTGCAATGATTAAAATCCTTACAGTACAGCCATTGAGTCTATTTTTTTGTTATTGCTCATGAACTGTTACAGTGTGTCGCCACTATAAGATTTTAAGTGATGCTAATAAAAGTGCTTACTAAAGAACAAAGGTGCGTTCACGTATAAAATACTGACTGAATAACTTTTCATTTTAAGTCTTAGGCCTATAGGAAAAATCATAAAAGAATGCACAACGCAACAGTTTAATGCTCTGCACTACGAATAGATGCAAAGTGGCTATCGACGTGCTGGCTGCAGTCGTTCTTATCGCTGCCCTGTTAAGCGAGCATACCTAATCAAAAACTGTATTAGTCCACACGTAGCATACGAGACTATTTGTAGGCTATTTTTACACTGCAGTGAATTCCACAGCCACATGCCTTTCGTAGTTAGTGATCAGTAAAGATGCTCGCACACTTGGGTGTGGCAGTGTGCAGCAACTATTTCCCAGTGGTTCAGTTACATGCAAATAAATAGATCCCACAACATTTGGGCGAAGAGCGGAAGGGTGCTGCGCACACTGCTTCCCCTAACTGTACGGGCACCTTAACATAGAGGAAGACGAGCTCAATTCCAATGTGCACAACGTAATGAGAAATTAGAGAAAAAAATAAATATTGCCAGATTGTTTTCTTTTTTTACTTCTTTAACGGATGGAGTGCCATGTTGGTCCATTTCTATACAGTGCTGTAATGAGGGGAAAAAACGTGTCGTCTCTTCAGTCCCAACCCTATGGCCTATCACCAGACATGGAAACAAAGACGATAGCTGGAAGAGGGTGGTAAAGGAAAGACAAACATGTGGCTCTGCTTTGCGGAAGGGACAAGCTGCTAGTTGCATTTGACTATCGGACAGTTGGCAGTTAATGCGCGCGCACCAAGCACAATCTCGCTTGTTGGCTGGGGGTGGGAGGAATGAATGATTATTGGCTGGCATGAACAGTCTGGAGGGGTGTTATTTATATTTGGCCATGCTTTTCTTAGAGCACAGCACTCACCAAGGAAAATGCAATGCGGACAAGCAACAAGTCGAACAATACATTACTGTTACTATACGCACGTCAGGTGGCTAACTGTGTAGCTCAGATAAGGGCACGTGTAGGAGTGTAAGATGGAAGTGCAAGGAGGAAGGAGCGTGGAGAAGTAAAGGGGAGGGGGAGGAGACAAGGAACCGTTAGTCATCACGTCTCATATAGCGCAGGCGGCCTAACTCACCCAGTGCGCACTTCCACTATATTCCAGGCCAATTTTCTAACATTTATTCACGTTTTTTTCATTTCACATCTGCATATCACTAATTTATTATAATTGCAGTATGTTATTGTTTAATGTATGCAAAATTCTTTTTAAATAACATTTTACTGTGATCAATTGCACTTTGCTTAGCTTTAAAAAATTTTTAAGATATTCATTTTTCCAGGGTTCCTGGAAATTATGTCGTTAGATCACCAATGTTGTTAGATCCAATGTCGTTAGATCGGAGGATTACAGTAGCAGAATATGATTCGTCGGTACAATGTGTGCAACGATGTTGCTGGCCGTCACATCAAGCCTCTGCTGTAGTGAGCAGTTTCGCATAGGACACATCCAGTGCAGAAGACAGACAGAAATGTGTTTTTTCCACTGTTGACACAAGTGTTAGTGTGAATAAAAAAATAAATAAATGGAAGTTTTTTTGTTACGTTCTCAGGCAGGTTGCTTACCCTGGGAGACCCAGCTGCCTCCGGGGTGACGTCCGCAGTTTCTCTCTTCGGACACTCCCACCTCACTGTGACATGCAGTGTGGGGAAACTAATGCTGCACTGGAGGTGGTGTTTCTATAGCAGGTGGAGTCGAAGGAGGATGGGAGGACGATGTAACAATGAGGGTGTTGATCCCCCGGATGGGAGAGCACGTAAATGCTGAGGTAGGGAGTTGCATCGGAGGGAGAGTAATGGGTGAGGATGGAGTTGAGATGGGAGTTGTGGTGGAGGATGGGGTTGAGATGGGAGTTGTGGTGGAGGATGGGGTTGAGATGGGAGTTGTGGTGGAGGATGGGGTTGAGATGGGAGTTGTGGTGGAGGATGGGGTGTGAAGGAATGTGGCCCCGCTGGGCTTCTGCAAGGCCAGCTGAACTATAGCGAGGCCGTTGAAGGGTGTGGCACGTCAGGCAGCAGCAGAGACATTCCTTTGACTTCATTACACCCCTGTCTCAGCATCCCTAACCTCCAGTGCCCTCTGAACAAGCTTTGCAATCTTCTGTCTGGCCTTCAGCTTCCTTCCTGATCGCTTAGACATAGCCTGACTACGGCTCAGATAAGCAATGAATGGCAGTATTGTTGAGAGGATGGCGATAACCAGTATCCTCTCGGATCACAGGTACGGCGTAAAAAGCAGTGGCTCAGCGGAACTATCATTGGTGCTGGGTAGATGGACTTGTAGAGGAGTGCTGTAAGTGCGCTTCAGAACATACTTAAGCCTGTTTTCAACTCTCCCAGTCAAAAGACAAAACCAGTCACTGCTCGGGAAGTGCACAGTGGATGTGCCGCCTCCAAAATGTGTTACGAAAACCAAGGAGGTGCGCAAGCTTACGCCTCCTCCTTGGTGTCAGAATTCTTAAGGCAGACCATAAACAAAACTCCCGGGGCAATCCGAGTGGATGCTGGGTCGCAGAAGCCTAAAGAAGGGTGAAAGGCAGACGGGATGGCCAACAATGGATATGGAAAGTAGACTAAGTGAAAGAGTAAAGTTTAGGAATGAATGTAGTTTATTGGCATAAGCCAACAATAGGTGAAACACCCTGTGCCTAAAAACCATGAAGGGAGTGTAGAAGTGAAGGCCGAAGAGCACTAGTTCCCATGGGGAGAGTCATAGGTGCAAGTTTTGATATCTCAGGAACTGGCTCGTGAACAGCATGGTGTAGCAGCTGACTGCGAAGGTACTCACGGTCGTGAGAGGGCGCTTCTGGAAGAGGTCTAGCGGTCACTGGTCTTCCTAGCTTGGAGCTGTAGCTTGAAGTACTGTGGGGGTAAATAAATCTACCACAGCAGATTCTGAACCTTTAGCAATAGCAACTGCTAGTGTTTGGAATGGCAGGTGAACTGCTACTGTATTGAGTTGCAAGTGGACTGCAAATGAGTGGCAACTGAATTGTGACTG
Organism: Medauroidea extradentata; assembly: GCA_003012365.1. Lineage (NCBI taxonomy): Eukaryota > Metazoa > Arthropoda > Insecta > Phasmatodea > Phasmatidae > Medauroidea > Medauroidea extradentata. Next base: position 44,870 of record PNEQ01020819.1, on the reverse strand, counting down.
AAGCTTTGGTGTCTCATGCTCTTTCTTATATACCCTCCTCAGGGCAGTCTGTGGTGACTGGCCGGCTGCTCGCCTAATGAGAGATGCCACAGGCGCAAGGGGTGGTTCCTCCCTCTTCTATTGTCTTCCTCTGCGCTGCAGGTGGCGAGCTTGCAGGCGGCAAGATGCCTCATAGAAAAATTAATATTCAAAAATCTTTGCCCTCGGTTTGGGGAGCGAAAGAATAACTCAAGAAAGTATTAGAAAAATTGTTAAATATACCTAGCGTCAGGTTAGAGTGCACTGATGTGTGTGGGGACAGTTAGGGTTTGCTGGATTAACGTAAGGGGTGAGAAAATGGAACGTGCAGGATGAGGCGATGGCTTCACAGCACTGGACGCTGTGAGCATGCGTTAAAGTTGGTATTGTTACCAAATAATCTTGACTTTATTCTGTAACGAGTCAAATGACACAAAATTCTGTACCTTATGTTGCACCTCATATGACATGGTGCTTATCAACGTCGTACTGCCTATCCGGTTGCAAAACAACACCGGCACAACTGACACATTGTAACGGCTGTAGCAGGAAACAGTACGTTTCTGAGCATGACTTCCTGTTCAAAATATAGTCTACTCAGTCCCCTCTACTAGCCCTAAAAGTTTGTGATATGAATTTACAAACATCCTGTACAAATACAATAATTAAGGCAATCAACTACTGCCTCAAACCGATTTGTAGCAAGTTTGAAGAAAGCATTTATTCTATACCAGACTGTCGTATATCAAAACACAATAGCAGGATGCAAATGAAACTGCAGAGGACTTAGCAATGTACAGTAGTCACATTACAGACGACAGGTTCCTACGCACTTGCCCGCTGTTTTCCCTTAATGATGCCCTCGTCGAGTCACCAATGGCAAGATTCCATGCCAGTTCATTGGCTTGCACACTACGGTGATGGGGCACTCGATGCACATACCTCTCTCACCCTTATTGCTTCTGGCACTCAAATGTGGCAAAAGCCTCAGATAGGTGAACACCTTAATTTTTAACTTGGTTGTGAAGTACGTTGAAAGGACGTAAACAAATACAGTGTTTACCTGAATATGAAACTATATTTTATTCCAATTTTAAACTTCAAAAAAACTAAACAATTGTTCACAAATACATTTGTTTGGCATTTCACATGTGTCAATGCAAGATCACATGGAAACCAATAGAAGTTAGTGAAATTTACGTACTGTTTAAATTTTTTTTAGCCTTTTCATTATATAGGAAAAATTATTTTTCTTCTCGACCAGAGTGACAATGTAATGGTCGTCTCATATTCAAAGTCATCTTATTTTCAAGTAAATGTGGTATCAAACATGTCTGCATGGCTAAAGAAATAAGTCTGAGACGTACCTCGCTGTTGTCTTCTCCAGATGCCTCTGCAGACAGTCGGCGCTGCGACTTGGATGCCCACTCTGCCGGGAGCTGGCTGTCATCTTGGTCTGCACCCGCCCGGCAAGCTGTGGAGTCCCTTCACAACACACAACACAACATACAGCTACAATCAACAACACAATCCCACTGCAGTGGTACTTCATTTTGGGTGCATGGGATTTACAGAACAACTTTGACACGAGAGAGCATGAGTCAAAGATGCATGGCATGTGTCTCTCACAAGTAACCTTGTCCGAACTCTTGCCCTCGTGAACCGTATTTACTAGTGTATAATGCGCACTTTTCTTCCAAAACAACTGATAAAAATTCAGGGGTGCGCACTATAGACGGAAAATAGAAAAAAAAAGCCGCCCCGAGAAAAAATTGGGGTGAGGAGAGAAGGCCAAGTTGTAAACTGGCAGTTGTTGCCAAGCGTGGGAGGCAGAGAGAGAGAATGTTTCTCACCACCTGGTTCCACCATTACTACACTTCCTTTTCATTTTCTCTACCCCCTTCACACCTCTTTTCTGCTAATGCATTTTTTTTTTTGTTTGCCACGGCAGGAAAGTTCATGGGTGAGCGGAAGTAGTATGAGAAGTTAATTTAGACGTCTCGTGATAACCATCTTTCCAAGGAAAGGAAGAAAAGGAATAAAAAAGGGCGACACTATTATTTTTTTTTCCTCGGGAGAGGGAAAGCGAGGCATGGTGGTGGTTGGGACCCTACAGTCCTCTGCTTGTAGCCACCCCCTGCCGCATTCCTGAGCCTTTCTTTCTTCTAGCCCGCGTCGGACAGTAAATAAAAAAGGCAAGCTTGCTCTGCTCATGGCACGTTATCTCGCTTGTAGGATAGGCGGGCGGGGTGGGGGTCATGCTAGAAGCAGCTGACAGGACACAGCACAGTAAGAGCAGGGAAGGGGGAATGTTGTCCAGGCACATGTGTTGCTTGCGACCTTGGCTGGCTATCTATAGATAGCTAAGAACATGACAAGCCACCCCTCCCTACCCTCAACCTCTGCATCCTCTCCGTCTGTCACACTCCAGCTACTGTGAATCATCTTTCCTCTCTGTTTTCTATGTTAACCACGTTTCCTTCCTTCCTCCTCCACCTTAGAAAATCCATCGTAGCCTCCCTTACGCTGCTTCACAATTTTTTACTGCCATGATTTTTTACATTCTAACAAGGCACATAAATTTTTTTCTCTGGAACTTGTTGCAAAAATCGTGGTGCGCATTATACACGAGGGTGCACTATACACGAGTATATACTGTATCTTGGATACTAACACAGCTGCACAAAGACGTGTTATTAATAGAAACTGCTCTAAGCTAGCTGTTAATTTAAAACCGGCACATGTGCTGTTTTAAGCTGCCGATCAGTTACCTTCTAACATTACCATGCAGTAGTAATACTATATTTTAAATTTCTTTGCAACTAGCATTCAACGTTGCATAAAACTGCAAAGCCTTCTTGGTAACTTTGAGTATTTATTTATTTAAAGTGTTTTAACTGTTCTTATAATAAGATAACAAACAAAAGGTGGGAAACGGCCGCCTAGGCTACTAATTACTAAAACACGTAGGCAAAGATGCACAAGTACTTTACAGAAATAGTACTTGCAGGTTAGAGAAAACAAAGCACATACAGACAACATATTTTTACCCAAAATTATAATAAGATAAGTCACTATGGGAGATGCAAAGCAACGCTAGGAACAGCACTGTCGCGCCTTGCAGACGGCCGGAATGGTAATAGAAACGTACTTTTCGTATGCGTGGCAATGGAAACACAACTGTACTTTAATTTTTAAGGGCTCGTGTGGATAAATGCAGGCTTAAATTAAAGTATATAAAACCAATACTGAACACGACGAACTATTTAATACAAAATAGGCGATAAATTGTTTAATATATCCCATATTACTGACAATTATTGCGGAATAAAGCCGCATGGAGAGAGTGTAGCAGTAAACTATTTTGTTATGCCGAAAATACGATTTATAAGAAACAAATTTAATTTGATCTTTTTGGAAAACTACAAAATTAATTAAAATATGAGCTCACGAAAACTGTCCGTTTAGAATGCTTATAGGTTACATAATGCTTGAAGATTAGTTCATGCTGTTGTTACAACAGATATGAATATTATCGTTATTCCAAGCAGACTAATACTTTATATAGAAAAATGATATTATGAGCTTTTAATTTTAACGTTACTAGATATTTACGAAACGTTCTGCAAACGTAGCTTCGGAAAATTTTTTGTAACATTTTTTTTGTAGGAAAAATATCTACTTTTCAAAAATAAACATAATACGGAAAATAATTGTTAATAAGACACGCATAAGATTGTATTTTAACACTTATAAATGAATAGACACGTCTACGACTATATCATTTCAACAATTTAATATTCAGTAAATGGACGAGGTTAGGCCTAACCTCGTTAGTTCTAAATAAACCAGTTATAATGAAAGAAACGTGTTAACTACAATACATACAGACATTGGAAAAGAAAATACAAATAGGTAATACAGAATTAGTTTGGAGAATATTGTTTACAATATGAATACAATTAGATTGGCAGAGGATGTGATGTGTGAAAATGTTAACACTCGTAACGATATTTTTACATTGTTACCTATCGACAGTGCTCTTTATATACATATAGAAACATATTTTTAATAAAACTCTTTTATTTTTACAACGGAGAACAGTACTTTTGCCACCTAGTATTTATTTATACACATTAAATAGCTTCGCTGCGCACGTGTACAATATAGCGTCTGCAGTCGGTATTACCATTTCGAAGGTTCAGAAGTTCACCATCAGATGTCAGCCACTTTGCTTTGCATCTCCCATAAACGTAGGCAAGCAGCTACAAACACACTTAAACTAATAAATAAACCACATCCACGCATAGTTCGATTTGCACACTCAGTCCATCTTAGAAACAAGTACGGTAAATACAGTATTGTAATCGTATTACAGTACAGTATATTTTATGTTAATTATTTATTTTATTATTTTAATGGACACTTCAAGTTAATATTTGTGCATATTAACTTAAATTGATATTAATTAAGTCATGTATTTTAAAATTTATTAATTTTAATGCCAACCTGATTACAATAATTATTTAATTTTATTTTAAATTTTATTTTATATGTTAGAAAATCTCTCACAATATTTTAACTTTAATTTAATTGATTATGGTTTTTATTGAGTTTTGTTCTTAGGAGAGGATTTCTTCCTCCTTGCTTTAGTATGTTTATATCTCTGAGCCTGAGAGGCATTGTTTAAAGCTGGTGTTCTAGCAAATTTGTTTTTCTTGCTCCCTGAACCTTCAAACTTGTAGGTACCATGGCAGATTCTACGATGGCCTGGGTTTTATATCTGCCGCCATCTTGCTGCAAACTTGCAGTATTGGTAATTTCATTTGCAATTTACAAGTATGTTCTAAGGGTATCAAACTATCTCTTTTTATCTCTAATATTTTCTCAAATTATCTCCAATATTATATAGTAGTACAACACACGAATAGTACAGTATGCAGGCCTACATGTATACTTGAACACATACTGTACACTTTGATTATAAAAGAAATTATTTCCAGATGAAACACGAAAAAGTATAGTCATGCCAGTCTAAACCTTGCTAATGTTATAATCCATATTCTAATATAAGTTGTAAGGAAACCTAACATGCAAATGCAACCCCCAATTTTAATTACTGTACACCTTATTTTCGCATTGATAGTGTCGTGACAAAGATTAAATGGTATAATGTCTACAAAATAGTGGCATATAATTTGTGTGACAGTAGACACAATTTATACACTTAGTACGTTGTTAGGGATGTGGAGCAGACTGCATGAAGTGGAGCAGAGGTTACATACATGCATGCATCCATAGCATTTTGGATGATCCAGATTAAATTACCAACCTCTAAATGTTGTAATAGTATAAGTTTACCTGGGTTTTCCAAAATCACTTTCGATGAATACTGGGGTAGTTCCTTAACACACGTCCTGCCCAATTCCCTTCCCATTTCTTCCTATACACCTCTACCATGGCTGTGAAACTGCTACAGCACACTTAAAAACTCCCAATAAAGAACTCTATGATAGACAAATACCATCAGTAAGATTGGTTTGGTGCAGCGTTGTGCATTTGTTGGCAGATATGATATTTGCGCACATAAACACTTGATAGCTTATGCTATTGCAAAATTTAATTATCATACGAAACATTTTCAGTTAATACCAATACCTTGCAATCCAAATAAACCTTTGTCTCAATTACGCAGGGCTAGTTTGAATCAACACGACTCTTGTGTCATTACACCTTTTTGCAATCTTATATCTACCTGGTGGACACTAGGCTTTCCGAAGACGACGAGGAGCTGACACGTGACTGAGTCCGTACCCTAGTTCTCTTGGGGCTGTGTTTGCGAGGCACTGCTGGTCTGTAGTACTGTTCCTTCCCTGGCACATCCAGGAGGGTGACGACTTTCGTGGGGCTGCTCGACTTGCTTGTCTTGCCGCCTTCAGCCATGAAGCTGCGCGAGGCAGATCGCTTCTCTCGCCTTCGCCCTGTTGACTTGCGGTGCTGCTGGACCGGGGCGCTCCCGATGCCCACCTTAGGGCAATCAGAGCTGGGGCAGTCGTACAGTCCATCAGAGTCGGTGAAGGGAAGCTGCTCCTTGTGCCGGCCGTAGAACAGCGGAGAGAACCTGCCCGGACCTGCCGTCTTGTCGCTGAGAGGAGACTCGCTCCTGGAGCTCACCGGACTGAGGTGCTTCTCGCCTAGCGAGCCCACGTCATTCTGAATGACAATGGATGGCAGTTGTAAGGATGACTTGCATCCCGGTGTGTGTGGGGAGAGCAAGTTTTCCACGCTTCTGCACACTGGAGAGTTCCTCAGCACATTCACTGGAGCGAGCCCGGGCACCGGTATGCTCAGCACATCACTACTACTATCTACAAGTTCTTTGCCGATGAACATCTGCAGTTCTTTCGCACTTTTTAATTCACCTTCTTCGATCTTCTCGTCAAGATGATCCGTGCCGATGCCTTCGTCGTTCGATTCAACAAATGGGTCATCGGATTGTGTTTCGGAGTCTATGCAGTCTTGAGGATCATCCCCAGTTTCTTTAAGGGGGTCGTTTTCACCCGCAACATTTTCGGAAGAGGGAACAACTTTTGTTTCGGCACACAAGAATGTCTGTTTTGGCTGTGCCTGGAACTGCTTTCTCTTGGCTGTGTCCGGACCGACGTTCGGACCCGGGGGTTCTTCCACCTCCGAAGGGCACAAAGGATTGTTGGAGCCACACCTCGATGGCCCGGGGCTCGCCATGGAGCTATAGCCAGACGAACTAAGGTTGGACTCCGATGCAGTACGATCTGCACGCGAACACATAGAAAAAGGGCTGAGGTAGGTCATGCCGGTGTTTCCCGATGGACCTCCTTGGTGCTCGGCCGTCTTCTTGGTGGGAGATGCGACATCGGCGTCGGACTCTACCTCACTCATGTTGCAAGTGATTGTAATGACAGGCGGGGGACAGGGTAGGTCCAGGCTGTTGGGTTTATCGAGGTCCTTCAGCAGTCTTCGTGGTGGCTTGGGGGCGAAGGAGAAGGTGGTCTCGGCAGTTGGGCTCTTGGGGGGCGGCGATCCTGGCGGGAGAGAGCGTGTTGGTGACGGCTCCTGTACCACGAGCAACGGTATGATGCACGCTGCACCTCCGAACCTTGCATGCTCATCCTTCTTTGGTGAATCATGCTGCACAAACCACAAATTTTAAACATACAATGCAGTCCTCTCATCACTAAAGATAGGCAGACCACTACTGCACTAAATTTTATGCCTAAATGCAGACAAGAGAAGAAAAAGCTGTAAAATTATATTTTCATATTTTTAGATGTCATTATTTTATAGTATATTTTACATTACTTATGTATTGCAATTTACAATTAACAAAAAAAACCTAAAAAAAAAAATTTGCCCCTAAAAATAACACATCTTTTTACTACCAAAAACAAAAATTAGACCACACACTTTTAGAAGCCGGAATTTACATGGTGTCTCGGTGCCCCAGAATGATCAAGCAAAACAGTTGACAAGTAATTTTGACGACGCAGAACTCCAGAAATTACATTAAAATATTATGTCTCATGTTAACTCAGCTTCAATTATCTAATCATAAAAATAAAATGTTTTTAAAACAAAATATTACAGTTTTTTAGCATGTATGAGCTGCAACAAAATCTTTTGATAAAAACTGTGGGAAAACATGTTAAGTATAGGCTACAATTGGATGTAGTTATGCAAAAAGAAACCCAACCACAGTAATGGAACTGAGATATTCAAGGTCAAAGTTTACTGTGTGTATGTAAACCTTGTACAAACAACTTTTTTTGGGCTTTTATTTTTCTTTAAATAGTATGATTTAATACTTGTTCTTTTTTGGATATACTTACCACCGTCATCTTCTACTTAGCATGATTATCTCAAAATTAATTAATCTGTGGGTTGGTTACTTTCTGCGTAGATCCATTCAATTAATTTTCATACTTCTGTAAATACAGTATGTCCAAACTTCCTACTGCTAGTGCGCAGGCCAACGGCATTACAATAACAAAGTACAGCAACGTAAAACTAATTACAGTAGTTAGCCGCCGAGTACGCCAGAGTCACTGAACATGGCAACAGCACAACATTTCAGCAGACAGCAAAGAGATTGTAGCGTGCAAGAAGACTTTGACCTTGCGTGCTTGGGTGTCATGTCACCCAACCTTTTCCTGCTTTCGTTAAACTTTCCCTCTGACATTTCCAAATCAGATGTCGACTGTGTTAATGAGAGCTTAAGTGCCATGTGCATGTGCCTGATATGGAAAAAGTATTAATTTTTGTGCACTGGAACTAAACTAGTCACAGACTATCCCAAGATAATACTGTATTGCCGCAATGCTAAAATTTGTGATTTTATTTATTTCTTATTTTTTCTTCTCATCCATACCTAAATTGGTATTTAATTTATTTTAGCTTATAATTTGACAATTATTATTTTCTGAAAAGTAAATTTTTTTTCAGTTAAGGTCATCGAGGTCCAGAGAGTTCTACCAAATACTTTCATTCAGGAGCTATACAGTACAGGTCACTACGAAGTTAGCTACAAGATTATCGTCACTGCAGCACTTGTGAATTCTATTACAGGCAGTGATCCTGTAACATATGCAGACCAATGGTCTTTCAGTCATGTCAGAGAGGTGAGGAAGAATATGGTGATTGAAGTCGGCGTGTCAACGGGTGGTAATTCGCAGTGGGTGTGGCGAGGCATAGGATTTAGTGTGGGGTGTAATGCCAGGTTCGGTGGAAGTTTTGAAGTTAAAGACATTTAAGATGATAGTCTGACAGTCCTTCTGGTAGATTTAGTTTGATTGAGGAAATTAATAATATAATATGTAAATTCACGGAAACTTATTATTTAAAATTAATGAGCAATGGCAACATTCAGTCTAGGTTCAAACAATTAGGTAACTGCATTGTTATAACAAACTTACTTACATATTTACCTTACTGTAACAATATTCCTTTACTTTTAATCACTTCTTTACCTAGCTCATAATATACCTGAAAAGCCCTTCAATTTTATGTATTTGTTTTTGTAAAAGTTTATTTACACTGAACCACTAGAGCTTTATTTTGAAAATCTATTTTTTATATCAGAACTTACACAGTAGCCCCTCAGTCTCTAGTAAATTTAAATAGTACTTCATTTCAGCCCTTTTGCATTAACACAAAAGAGATTAGTTATTTAAGTATGTAGGTAGGAAATGTAAGCATAGTACTACAACAGTGGGAAACACGTTCCACTAGGCGCATTAGACTATGTAGATCCTTGGTACCGACTTCTTTTATTTGATTACGCCAAGATAATAGATCTTATGTACTGGTTAGTTTGTGTACAAGCTCTACAGACACTCTAGTAACAAACTCATGATGAACTACAGTACAAAGTTGAGTCATTTTGAAGTGTCGATTGATGTACATGCACTTTCAGTCAATACTATGCTTCAGCTTTACTAGGCCAACCTCCAGACACATTTATGGTTGGTGTCACCAGGCTAAGGTTAATACTACATACACAGGGAACATTTCTGCTGCTTGAGTTCTGGTATTGGTAAGGTGTAAACTGACTAATCAGAGAAGAGCTTCCCTGAACTTAAGTTATATGAAGATGAGATTTTAAAAGTGAAAATTGGGACTTTTTCACACCTAATTAAATGAAATGATTTCTCTCTTTACCAAGTCTAGTAAAATTTAATATATTGCTAATGTATCATATTTTATTAGGCCAGTTAGGAGCGCAACTAGCCACAGAATTTTTCTGCCAAACACTCTCATTAGAACACACATTTACTTTCAAACCTGTAATAAACTTCAACCATAGACGGGCAAATGTAAGTGTTACTGTTTTGAGCTTAAGTTTAGCTACTTTTCAATTTTAGAAGGCCTAAACCTCTCTGACAATATTTTGTGTTTGGCGGTTGTAGGCTTACCATACACTTTAAAGGAATGGGAGGTGGGGCTCAGTTTGTAGACGTTAGAGGAACGAGGGTGTTTGTTTAGATCATACGCAGTGTGCCTAAAGTGGTGTTTTATACACCTTTTTTTACTGCAGTGGAACGCGACAGTACCCTCTTCTCCCCCCAAACACCTGACATTCTGACCTTTAACTGAAAACAAAAAGGCTTTTAAGAGATGAAGGGAAAAGTAATAATTGTGCATGCCATATTTTTTGATCCTATTTATTATCTACTGCAGCACTTGTCTTTCCAGCACTGGATGTTTAAAGTTTTTTCTACCTACCTTGAATCAAAATACATAGGTCTATATCAAAACAAAGTTTTCTTTCTTTCTTTTTTATTTCTGCCAGCAGGTCAAGTTAATTTCAGCCAAGCAAAACTGCCTACTTGCAGCACAGTTTAAATTTTCCTCAAAATATATTTTTCTTGACATAGTTATTTAAACCTCGCTATTTAATAAGCACCTGAATGTCCATCATTCATAGTTACACGTTTAGTGTCAGTGTATTACTGGTTTTAAGCAACTGGAACAGTAATTTAACTTGGCAAAAAAAAAATAATCACTAGCATTGATGGCTGCATTGAGGACTGAAAGGGTGTGCTAGAAAGAGAGCAAGAGAGGAGAAACAAGCTACGAGTAAGAAATAAAGTAGCAATAGACATAAAAAATATGAGTAGCATTGAGACTGGCAATAGAAGTGCAAAAATACAAGAGGGAGTCCTTCATGAATCGTGTGGGCAGTCTAAATTCAAGCGCCATACGGTGTTCTCGTATTAAACGTCAACTGTTGCAGCATTTAATTTATTGATTTCTCCCATCCCCATTTTTTAATTTTAGTTTTGGACATGCCAGTTAAACTTAAAATCATACAAGTCACGTATTTTATTGCTGTGAACTCTCAGATTTTTGTTTAGTTTTACTATGACTTTTCATTCTTCTGAGATTTTCTAATTTTTTTTCAAAAAATTTTATGATTATTTGACAGTTCCTGAGATCTGTCTTGCAAAATTTCTGCCACGTAAAATTCAGTACTCATAAAACTGGGTTTATACTGTAAAAATTAGGGCAAATTACAATATGAAAGAAATTTTAATAACCTAATCTCTACCCAACAATGTTTATAACTTGCATGAAGTAACCCATTTACGATTGTCAATTACGTATTAACTTTCAAGAGGCTTACATTATATCGCTCACTACTTCTAGTAATATTCAAAATACCCACTGACAAAAAAGACTAAAGGAATTTGTCCCTTTAAATTTCTACAGTAGTACAGTTAGGTCTCCTCAATTTTGTGTACACCGTACGTATGAACAAATGATAATACGTGGACATTCGCAGAAGTGAGAAAACTTTCTTACCCGAGGACTGAAGGAAGTATGTGGATGGGGCATGCCAGCCACTGTGCGGAACGAAGCATCTTTGTCCTCATCATCCTCGCTAGTCACAGTGACGCTAGGCGACTGACTGTTGCGGAGGCAGCGGCCCATGACTGGGGTGAGTGCAGGTGACGGTGACGGGGTGGCCAAAGGTGTGGGCACCTCGTGAATAGGTGAGAGGCACTTGCCCATACCAGAACTCGGGATCTCTAGCAGAATCGTGGGCGGGTGCATGAGATTGCTGCGGTCGGCCCCATCGAGGGCGTCCAGCACGGGTACCTCGATGGTGTGTCGGTGAAGCAGCGGTGGAGAGTCTAGTGCAAGGCTGGAGGAAGACATGGGGGTTGGCAAAGATGAGGCGGAGGAGTCGTCTGAGCCGGCTACGTCATCATGTGGGCTGGATGCGGTGGGCGTGGTGGAGGGTGACATGCGGTGGGACGTAGCAGAAGAGAAGTTGCGGAACATGGCCAGGATGGAATCTGCGCTGTGGTTCTTGAGCGGCCGAGTGCCTTGGAGGAGCCGCGTGGGCCGCCTGGCCAGGTTGTTGGCATCAAGACTGGACATAGAGTCGCTGCCCTGGTTGCTACTCGTGCTGTGAGGAGATCTTTGGTCGGCAGCAGGGGACGGCGGCGTGCTGTTGGAGCGCGACAGCATCTGTGAAGCCTCTGAACCGCCAGAACTCATCTCCGCTGACACTTTGCTGAGAAGCCGGGCAAAGGTCACTTTCTTCTCAAGCTTAGGGTCTGTGGCAGGTTCTGTGAAGGCAGTCTCTCGCTGGCCCGCCGCATCACCAGACTTCTCCTGAAGCTTCCGCTCACTCAGCTGTATCAGTTCACCCAGGCTGACCTTCCGGTTGGGCTGCTCGCTGCTCGATGGCGTGATCAGCTGCTGCAGGATCTGCTTCTTCTCAGAGATGTTCTTCTTTGTAGGCGTCGAGTTGTTGCGTTTCTTCCGTGGTGACGGCGTCCCTGCAACATTACATAAGTGTTAGTAACTGTGGCAGATCTATTTTAGCATCTGAATATTACTTTTAAATAACTAGATGCAAATGATACTGCTGCAATTACCTAAATCATTAAATGCACTAGACCAAAGTACAGTAACTGCATAAATAGGTAGCAGAGGGAATGATCAAAATGCATTTAAGCATTTAAGTGAGGTGCACTGCAGTCGGAATGGATATAATGTTGGCCATGTTCGTAACGTCCTGTTTTCTTCCTACACACTACCACACTTGACTAACACATGTAACACCTTGATTCACTTTGTTTACCAATCAAAGTGAACTGCTGACTTCCAAGGCCAGCAAATTCAATTCACATTTGCATCACTGCTTTTGAAATAAAATTCCAAAATAACTATGTAATATTTTATCTCTACCCACTTAACGGGATATGGATCATTTGTCCAATGTAAACACAGTAATACACAATTTAAAATTGGATACTTAGATCAACCCTTTTACTGATAGGTTTAAAATGTTTATGTTGCACAATCCTGTACTTCTAAAAAAACATAAAATTTATTTCAATGTGATAATGTGCAACTAAGCCAAGCCTTTCAGACCATGCGTGTTAGATTTACAATGACACACATACACAAACTAATACCGATATTGATGAACCACTACATTTTTTTACACAATTTTATTTGCGCCTTAAGTTTTTCATAGCAATAACCCCAATAACCTCCACAGTTCATTTTAAATTTTTGTACCAAACATTATTACAAATTTTGTGTAAACAAAATTCATAAAAATATTTAACTATGACTTATTTTGCAAAAGGCCAGTATACATTTGTGTGCTGTATGGCTGCACACTGCCTCAAATTTTTTTCAAGGCATTGTGTTCAAGCTACTCGAGTTCTTTCCACCACTGTGAAAAAACTAGAGAATGGCCCTAAATACATAAATAATATTTTAATGTCAAATAAAGTTATTTTCCTTAGTTACATTTTAATACCATAAAACAAAATGTGCATATTTCCTTAATGTATAAGCCTACGGCAGACCATGTTTGTGTTACTCACTTTTATACACACGTAGTACTTACATTTTGTAAGGTAATTACAGTCATAGTCCTCTTTCTGTCACGCTCAGCTGGTGTAAAGAATAGATAGCACTTTTTTTGTCTTTCCTTTACTCTGCTAATTCAGCCCAGTGAAAAGAACCTGGTTGTAAAATGATAATGCAGTAATAGATATAAAGAATACCATATACATTATGGAAGTTTGTAGCCACCTTATTTTCACGCAAGAAGCCCATTGTGCGTAGGTGAGAGCATAAACTTTATTTCTAAGACCAGGTGAAAAGCCAGTATAGTATGTTCATCAGCAACCGCACAAACTTTAGTTCGAGCCCAGCAGCAATGACACAGACTTGCGAACTTAAGTACCATGTGAAGAATGTAACAGCACATTTGCCCTTGAGTAAGGTGTTAGCTGAGGATGTGGCAGAGGGAAGGATGAAGCCGCTGCTCAACAAGGAGATAGAGAGGGGAGTGGCGGTAGTCTGAATGCAGACGAGGTGACTTCATGCACGGGACACATGCCTACCAGGCTTGCTCTCCCGCACTGTAGTGTTAACTTGCATGCAGACTTGATGATACAGCTAAGCCTTTTTTTGTTCACGTGTTTGCACAAATCCCTCGCATTGTAACTATGATCATTCCCATTTGTAAAACACAGTATTGAATTTGTACATACACTCTACTGTGAATTAGGGCTCAGCTGATACCGATATGCAATATCGGTATCGGCCAATATTGGCAGTATCAGATTGGAGAATATCGGAAAAATATTTTACTAATATTTAATACCCATAATACAAGTGATAATGTTGACCCTCAATTTCAGTAACAGATGTTCAAACCTAAAAAATTGGTGTAATACTGTATATCACTAATACACAAGTATATTTTATGACAATAAATTACCATCATTAAAAACAATTATGCCGTGTTAAAACTTGGTAAACTCACAAATAACACATTTGTAAGCAATATACTCATTGACGAAATTTTGTGGCAAAATTAAAATGTCTTTTATCAGGATGGTATTTTTTTATACGGTTGGTTTAATCACAGCAATAGCTGTACCGCATCAAAATTGTTAAACAATATTGACTGACATTAACAAAACACAGTCACCATTTTATCTATTTGCAAACTGTGACAACACATCCAACATAAAATACAGCATAGAAAAGAGAGGCACCTACGCAAAGAGAAATTAACATGGACTGCACCTTCTCCATGCTCGATACGCCTAGCTAGGTGCAAATATGGCGGATAAACACTCAGCTTTCTAGTTAAGTTTGTGACAAGTGCTACGCCAGTGCTGTCAAATGGAAAACGCCATTTTATTTACCCAGTCTGCCGTGTTCTGCTGTATCATCACATCTGTGGTCCAATTCCAAACATTCTTTGTTTACGGCAAGAACTACATGCAGACTTATTTGATACTCATGTCAAAAATTACCAATTTCCCTTGCACTGTACACAATGTTTTTAGTTTTATTCATCGTTTGCCAGCTTAACTTACTAAGAGAGGTTACTGTAACCTGCAAACAATAAAACTGAGGATTACGAACATCTGAAGAAAGGTTACGATAATTTGCAAGATTCAATTATTTTCAATATGTCGTTACTTTTATTACAAAGTTGTGTATAAACAATTTAAAAAAAGTTTATTGTAGAATGTTAATGTCTGTTGAAATGAAATGTAATAATTGGCATTTCTGTTAAATACGGAGACGGGACTGTGTTGGAAGGGGAAATAAAAACCAGGCATTTTATACTTGGCCTAGGCAAACTACCTGCACTTGTTTGCATCTACATACCATACTTACTCGCATAATGGCCTTACCATTATTTTGAAAGGCTTAAAGCAGTATTTTAAAAACCCTGAATAATGGCCGCACCCCATATTTTTCAACAGGGGACACAATACAGTAAAACTCCATTAAGACGTTTACCAAGGGACCAGAGTTTGCTATCGCTTTCGGCGAAAAAACGTCTTAGCCAGAATGGCAAAAATGAGATCTGCAAAACACAATCTTTGCAAACATTCGTCGATCGGAAGCGCTGGGCGCCAGCACGTACAACTAGATCGTCCGTATTTCCTGCCTATAATACGTGGTGGCAGAACTGAGCACCTAGGTACCAGACTGCACGGCACGCGCATCTAGATCCTCTGTGTTTCGTGCCTACAAGATATGGTGGCTGAACCGAGCATCTAGGTACCAGTCTGCACGGCGCACGCATCTAGATCCTCTGTGTTTCGTGCCTGCAAGATATGGTGGCTGAACCGAGCATCTAGGTACCAGACGCGGGCCTAGATCCTCCAGAACGCCTACACGACCTATCTCCAGACACGATGAGTCACGCTCGCTGGTTGATGCGCTGTTGACACGATGAGTCACGCTCGCTGGTTGATGATGTGCTGTTGATATGTGACGGCGTCTTGAGAGTTGTGACGTATTAAGCGTGAATCAGATTTGTTTATAAACTACTTACACAGGTAATGGATTGGGTATGTATGGTTGGTAAGCCTGCTATGGAAGACAACTACAACTGTGCAACCCAAAACCTGATATACCAACTGTAGTGCACTCAATGTGATGCAGAGTACATTGGCCTCACCACAAACACACTAAGGCAGAGGATGAATGGTCACAGGGCAGATACCAAACAAGCCACAGCTGGTTCCAGTTCTAGCATTCAGGACAAACCATTGGCTGCCCATGCAGCTTCCCACAAACTCACCTTCAACTCCTGTTTCAACACCAAAGTGGTGAGGGCACTACCCCCCTCTAATGGCAATAATAATGCAGAACTGAGATGCTGGGAACTGGCCCACCAATATACTATCACCAATTCCAGACAACCTCCAGACCTAAACATCAGATAATATACTTTTCACTTTCAAACTTCCCACCACTCTGGTTCTCCCTCTGGCCGCTAGGTGTACTGGTTACAACCTTAATCAAGTCAGCCATACTGCAGTGTACTATCGCTCATCGCCCGATGAAGCTGGCTTAGCCAGCGAAACGCAGTAACTGCGCTTCCGTGCAAAATGTGTGTTGTCATTAAGTGTGTTATATGTTCCTTTACGTGCAGTACAGCTCTGTAAGTACGTACTTGTACACTCCTATCTGCTATGTTTCCATTTATTACCATTTATTTATACTGTACATAACACACACTTTGATATCCTTTGTTCAAGCTAATACATTCTTCGACCATCGTCCTGTTTGTATCCTTCCCATCATGCCAATTTTCTGCAACTTCACTTCCATCCTCCACTCATACCAACCTTGATCCGTCACATATACCACACTCTTCCTCAACCATTGTTTTTATAATGTTCTTTTTTTTTTTTTTAACGTCACTGCCAGAATGAAACTTACTGTAGAACTTTTTTTTACATTATTATAATCACCTTATGCCTTTTGTTCTCTCCTTTTACTACACTATTGTTCACATAAACCTTTTAACAATCTCATTGTCCTATCATATGCTTAAATATTTAATTACAGTTTAAACCTTTCAACTCTGGTTCACAAATATAGTACACGATTACTACTTCAAATATAGTTTACACATTTTCAGTCCTGGTTCACAATTATTATACATTTAGAACAGTTTAAACATTTTCTGCCCTGGTTCACAAATCTAGTATTTTCCTGAGTTTAATCTTTCTACCTGCCCTACTACGTGGAGTTTTCATCTCTTGGGTATCTAACCAGTCCTTGGCTTCCATCTCCCCAAAACCCTTAAATTCTTCTACCCTCTCACTTATACTGCACTCCTCTGTTCCACTTCTTTTTCCCTCTGTGCCTACATGCTCATCTCTATCTACGTTTTCACTCATGTTATACGTTACCTCCTACCCACTGTAACCTATCGCAACCTTCTGCTCCCAGGTTTTTCTACCTTGTGTACACTGGCTAGTCTCCATCCTAACACTATCTTCCTGATCCTGCATCCCTTTTGCACCTGTGTGGTTTGGTTTGGCTCCTGAAGCATGAGCATTTTTTACAATTTGATTCCTATGCCTCTTCAATAGCCTGTTATCCTCAGTCTTTACCCAGAACATGACATTGCCTAGTTATTTTGTGATTGTCGCAGGTAACCAAGTTATTTGCCTAGCTGAATAATACTTGACATATATGTACTTGCATCCCAACATTCAGGTCATTATTCATATAACCTTGTTTATTGACCGGTACATAGAGACTTTCTCTCATCTCCACTGGCAATGTTGAAAGTAAATCAAATTGTGTTCTCAATTTCCTTCCTAGCTGTAATTCAGCTGGTGATGAACCTGTCGTTACATGTGGTGTAACCCTATACATGAACAAAAATGACTGTAATGCTCCTGTTACACTCCTACAATTTAGTATTTGTTTTTGTAAGCTAGCTTTGAACGTCTTTACACTATTTTCTGCAGCACCATTCGATTGCAGCATATACACAGCCGCTGTCATATGCTTTACCCCGTTGTTCTTTAAGAATGCTTGGAATTCTGAAGACATGAAACTTGGCCCATTATCCATCACAAGTAATATCGGCAATCCTCACGTGTAGAAATACTGTTTGAACGCCACTACTGTACTTGAAGATGTAATTTTACTCATTTCAAATATATCAATCCATTTTGAATACGCATCTAGCACTACTAAAAACATTTTTCCATTTACTGGACCATAAAAATCTGCATGTATCCTCCTATTAGGCCCTGCAGGCCAAGCACATGGGCTCAACAGTGTTTTTGGGGGATCTGCCTGATTCTACTTACATGCACTGCAGTCTCGCACTGTTTTCTCAATATCTTGGTCTAGCGATGACCACCAAAAATAGGACCTTGCCAAGTTTTTGGTTTTGACCATCCCCATATGGCTGGTATGTAAATCAGCCAATAAAAGGCCACACAGTTTACTAGGAATTACTAACCTATGTTCCCACAGCAGACACTTTTTATCCACTGTTAGTTCATGCATTTTTGCATGGTAGGTTTTGAAAACTTCCGGCAATTTACTGTCTGGCCAATCATTTAAGACAAAGTACATCACTCTTTTAATGACCATATCAATGTTTGATTCATTCGCCACCTTGTCAATGGTTACTGCTCGCACTTCTCTTTCAATGAACCTAATAAATGAAGAATCGTCATCCTCTACTGGGCTTTGTGCTTTTGTAGAGGCAATCTAGATAACCCATCTGCCCTATTAGCTTTTGAAGGTACTAACTTTAATGTAAATTAAAAACCTGACAGAAATACAGCCCAGTGTTGTACCCTACTTGCTGCCATAACCAGAATTCCTTTTTATGGTAAAAAAATGGACACCAGTGGTTTGTTGTCTGTCACTAGCACAAAATGTTTGTCATAAAAATATTGGTACTACTTCTTAACCCCAAATATAATAGCAAGTGCCTCCTTTTCCACTTGGGAATAATTTGCTTCTGCTTTGGTCAATGACCTGGATGCATACGCCAAAGGCCTTTCCCTTCCCTCCTTATCAACCTGTCTAATTTGTGCCTCTAAACCATAATTACTTGCATCGCATGTCAAAATAATGTCCATGTCTGGGTTATGCTGTGCCAATAACTCTTGTGACATCAATATTGCCTTAATGTCAGTAAAAGCTCTGTCACATGCCTGTGACCAAACCTATTTTACATCCTTCCTTAGGAGGTCATATAGTGGTCGCAACTTTTCGGACATTTTTCGAACACATTTTGAATAATAATTCACTGAACCTAGGAAGGCCTGTAATTGTTCAACATTCTCAGGTTTCGGAGCT
Organism: Medauroidea extradentata; assembly: GCA_003012365.1. NCBI lineage: Eukaryota > Metazoa > Arthropoda > Insecta > Phasmatodea > Phasmatidae > Medauroidea > Medauroidea extradentata. The sequence continues at coordinate 25,691 of PNEQ01020819.1, read as the reverse complement.
TTCTGTATTGCTTCTACTTTCCCTGGATCAATGTGAAAACCATCATGATCCACAAATATAACCTAAAATTTTGACCTCAGGTTTTAAAAATTCACACTTTTGCAACTGCACAGTGAGGCCACATTCTCTCAATCTTTCCAAAACCCACTTTGTTCTTTCTAACACTACCTCTGTACTGTCTCCACTGATCAAAATATCATCTATGAAAACAACTGTTCCCTGCAACCCTTGTAACAGTTTCTCCATTTCTTTTTGGAACCACCCAGGTCCAGATGCTACACCATATACCAGCCTTTGATATACATATTGCCCCTTTTGAGTCGAAATAGTCAGCAATTTTTTACTAGCATCACTAAGTTTTATTTGATTATAAGCTCTGGTCTGATCCAATTTCACAAACTTTTTTGCATCATTTAATGTGCTGAGCAGATCCTCTACCTTTGGCACCAGATATCTATCCACTTTTAAACACTTATTTACAGTAATCTTAAAATTCCCAGCGATTCTTATGGTTTTATCATCTTTTACAATTGAAACAATTGGTGTTCCCCACTCTGAATGATCTACTTGTTTCAGTACCCCCATATCCACTAAGCGCTTAATTTATTTATCTACTTTATCCTTCATACAGAATATGGCAGATGGTATACTGGCTTAGCATCCTCCTTGAGCTCTAGTTCAAGTGCACCCTTATTGTGCAACCCCAACTTATCTGTACATACTTCAGGATAGCTAGCAATTAAACTATCAATTACAGTCTTTTCAGAGTTCATATTGTGTATTGTCAGTCCAAATTCTGCCATCCACACTCTACCAAACAAGGGTTTAGCTCCTCCATCCTTTATAACACGCAGCTTCAACTCCTTCTCCTTGCCTCTTACCTTTACCAATACACTAATTACACCAACACATTCCATAGGGTCAGCTGTAAAACTCCTAAAGGTTTTCTCAGACTGTACCAACATCTTATCCTTAAACCTATCAAAATACATTTCCTCACTTATTGCTGAAACATTTGACCCACTGTCTAATTCAAATCTCATCATTCTCCCTTCAATGTCTACATTAATTTCAAAGTCACTTGCACCAACCTTTGTGTTCTCATTGTCCTGTACAATGAATAAATATTCAGTCATTTTGCCTACCTGCATCTCTTCTTACTTGGTCTTCTTCTCTGACGGCATTTCTGAACTTTATGGCTTTCCCATTGTTTCCCGCAGCTCGCTGTGGTCCTGTACTTGAATGTTTTTGGTAGGTGTTCCACTGATTTTCAGACAGGTTATGTATTCCGTCGTTTGTCTTGCCTTCCGACCTTCTACACACCGCTTGTAAATGTCCTCTGTTTCCACAATTCCTACAATTGTACATTCTGAACATACACTGGTTTGCTCTGTGATTTTGTTTGCCGCACACAAAACAGGCCACATTTGTTGTATCCGAGTTTAACTCTGCTTCCATTTTCAGCCGTGCTGCCGGTCGCACATTAGTCTGGGAACGTGTATAATTGATGTTGAACTCTTCACTCGCTTGTTTCTCTCTATTCATCACGAGGTAATGTATTAGCATCGTTATCCAACAGCGTTACGAGTAACGGTACCTGCTTCCCTTCCATAATGTCATGAGCAAAGAAATATTGGCTGAGTCTTTCACACCATATCTCCCAGTCATTGTCCGTTAACTTAAACGGGGGGAAATTTCCAGATGGTATCACCATGTTACGGTTTCCGAAACACTTTCAACGTAATACTTTCGTAAGTATCTTGCTTCTCAACACATCACGCGTAGTTACTTACTCTACTCGTTGCCACACTGCTATGTTTCCATTTATTTATACTGTACATAACACACACTTTGATATCCTTTGTTCAAGCTAATACATTCTTCGACCATCGTCCTGTTTGTATCCTTCCCATCATGCCTATTCTCTGCAACTTCACTCCCATCCTCCACTCATACCAACCTTGATCCATCATATATACTACATTTTATAGTAATTAGTAGCCTAGCGGCCTTTTCCCGCCTTTACATATTTTCAATATCACAATTTGAATTTACTAGTGGCTAGAAAGTCACTGGCATGTCCTATATAATACTTGAAGCTTCCTAGCTCATGAGATACACAGAATGCAATGTATTAAATAAAGTACTATAAATAAGGCAAAAAATGCCAGTGGGCTTGAAAATTTATTTGGAGAGACCTAGAATATTTCTCCTTAATTTTTTCTGTCTTCCAACATATCAGTATCTGTTATCGACAATATTGGTCATAAAATATCGGTTTGATCAGAATCAGTAAAAATCTGTATTGACTCAGACCTACTGTGAATTAAATGTCTCCTTTGAATCAATGCAGTTTAAAAATGTTGTGTTGGTGCAAAAACAAACTTGTAAATAAAAGAGGCTGCATGCAAGTCACATGTGACATGTGTTAAACAACTTGTAGTTATTTCAGCATTTAGTTTGAAGTACACATGATGCAGCAGCGATTGTTGCGCCTCGAGAAGCTGCAACGGGGTAATGAATGCAAGACAATGCTGCTGCTGCCAAGTTGTGCTGTCAGGTTTTTGGTTATTTCGACTTTATCAACATAGGTACTTTTTGAGTATCACCTTAAATATCACACGCCAACCTGCTTAAAAAAACTTATCATTCCATTAATATACCAAGCAAGTATTTCCTGTTAAATAGGTTTCAACAAAACGTTAATGCAATTTTTGGGTGATTTTTTGGATTTTGGGCATCAAAATTGGCCCAATATGGTTATAGCGAGAACCAAACCCAGAACAGTAACCCCTTGTTATAACGGGATTCTATTGCATTCAATGCTTATACAAAATATTCCTTCACTGATGTCATATGAAGACAATACTCTCCAAACAATGAGAAATCGTTAATTGAAAGAATATTTTTGAACATTGTTTTTTGAACTCTCAACGTATATTGTTTTTAAGTTAAGATGCACCTGTATTTGTATTGTCTAGAGTAGTAGTTCCGTGGCAATATGGCGTTCGTGTAGTTGTGTCGATTTGTACAAGAGATAATATGTAACCAGGAAAGTCTGCTTTTGTAATAAATCTCAACAGGTTATGGGCGCAGGACGGTAAACTGTACGTGTATCGTGGTGAAATACGTTTTTACGTTTAAAGTGTTGCGAATTCCGTGATGTTGCGCGATATAAATGTGGAGTGGTGCCTAGGCCGAATGTTTATGCACATTGTGTAGTTGTACATAATTATGTTGCCGTAAATTATATTGTTTTGCCACAAAAAGGTTTGTAAAAATGCTTGCATCCAATTTAGGGCCGGTTGAAAGACTGGTAGGTAGAGAAAACTATCAGAGCTGGAAGTTTGCTATGAAAGCATTCTTACAGTTAGACAACTTGTGGAGTGTCATGCAAGGCAAAGAATCCGACACAGAAGACATGCGAAAAAATGAGAAAGCTTTTTCAAAAATAATATTGTGCATTGACCCAATAAATTTCTCGCATGTTAAAACTGCGAAAACCGCAAAGGAAGCATGGCAACAACTAGAAAGGGCTTTCGAGGACTCGGGACTTACCAGAAGAGTAGGCCTACTGAGGACTTTAGTCACTACACAATTAGAAAACTGTAAAGGTGTGGATGAGTACGTGGACAAGATTATTTCTACTGCTCACAAACTAAATTAAATCGGCTTTGAGGTTAAGGAGGAGTGGATAGGAGCACTATTACTTGCGGGATTACTGAGTGAATACCGACCCATGATAATGGGCATTGAGAGCTCCGGCATAAGCATCACAGCTGATGCTATTAAAGTCAAACTACTGCAGGATATTAAGGGTGGCCAAGAAGATTCATTCAGGTCTTCAGACAGTGATTCTGCTTTATTTGCAAGTAGGAAGAAAGGATCTCATCATAAGAGAGCGCAACAAAAACAGTTAGTGTGCTACAACTGCAACAAAACTGGGCATTTTGCAAGAAATTGCCATCAGAAGATGACCACGGGGGCACATCAATTTGGAAACAAAAAGCAAAGTCATTCTGGCTCAGGCGGCTCTGGTGATTGTGTTTGCAGCTTCTGAATGTTTGCTCCAGGGAAACTGGTATGTTGACTCATGTGCTTCCACACACATAACAAATAGTGATAAGCAGCTGAAGAATCCTCTTCCTAGCGACACTGAAATCATATGTAGCTGCAAACAACTCGAGCCTAAAAGGTACGCTCATTGGTAGTGTCAACATTGAAGTCTACGATTCAGAAAGAAAAGAGAGCACATCAGTTAAGGTTAGTGATACAGTGTATGTTCCAGAAGTGTCAGTGAACCTGTTATCTGTAAGCAAACTGGTAGAAAAGGGTAATAAGGTTCCATTTAACAAGTTTGGAGGTAAGATTGCAAAAATATTGCGACCATGTCAGTTGACAAGGGAATTTATAAATTAGATATGCCACCACAAAAATTTTACTTATCATCTGCTAACAGTTCCCTGTGGCATCAGCGTCTAGGACACCTGAACAGAAGAGAGATGAATTTAATGAAAACAGTTTCAACAGGCATAAGTGGTTCATTAACATGTGCTGACCCTTGTGAAAATGTGTTAAAGGGAAACATGCAAGAAAACCATTCAAGCCTTCCCTAAGTTGTTCAACAAAACCTCTAGAACTGGTGCACTCTGACCTTTGTGGCCCTATGGAACAGACCTCTACGGGTGGGAGCAGGTATTTCATCACTTTCGTCGATGACTTCTCAAGATTTTGCTTTGTCTACTTCCTAAAGAAAAAGAGTGAAGTGTTTGAAGTGTTCTCAGAGTTTCAAAGCATGATTTAAAATCAAAGTTGCCACAAAATAAAGATCCTACGCACTGAAAACGGGACGGAATATGCGAATTCTGCACTGAAATCCACCCTAAAAAGGTCTGGAATCAGACACCATGTAACGATGAGGTACACTCCTGCCCAAAATGGATGCGCTGAAAGAGAAAATCGCACAAACGTTGAAAAGGCACGTACCATGTTGATAGATGCTAACCTTCCAAAAACATTCTGGGCAGAAGCTGTATCAACAGCTACATATTTGACCAACCGCACTCTATCAAGAGCAGTAGGTGACATTACCCCCTTTGAGCCGTGGTATGGCACAAAACCAGACTTATCCCATTTAAGAATTTTTGGATGCAAGGCAATGGTTCATGTACCGAAAGAGATTAGAAAGAAATGGGATGCAAAATCTGAGGAGATGATGTTTGTGGGTTATGGCATGAACAAGAAGGGTTACAGACTGGTGAATCCCAAGACAAAGAAGATTGTTTACAGCAGGGATGTCATATTCTTTGAAAAGGAACGACACAAGACAGAAACGGAAGTGCACCCTTGAAGGCGATGGAACCCTTGCACAATGCCTCGTCAACTGAAGCTAGCAGCAGAGATCAAGAATCAGAAGAAGAAGGGGACGAAGACTTTCGTGGTTTCTTACCAACACAAGAGACACTCCAGCCGTACCAAGAGGATACCAGTATGCCGAGACGCTCAACCCGCACTCCGAAACCTAACAAACAAGAAGAGTTTATCTATTTACACAGTTCAGAAAATAACACTCAGAGCAGTTGTGACAGTGAACCTCGAGTCTCCTGAAGAAGCATTGGGTGGTCCACAAGCCAGTGAGTGGTCACGCGCCATGGAAGAAGAACATAACTCCTTAGTAAAGAACAACACATACGAACTAGTGGAATGTCCAAAAAGGTAAAAGCCCTCACTGCTAAGTGGGTTTTCAAGACGAAAGAAGAAGAAACAGGACGACTGAAGTACAAAGCAAGGCTTGTGATAAGAGGTTGCTCTCAGACAGCTGGGATAGATTACCAAGACACACACGTACTCCACTGTCAGATATCTGTTGTCTCTTGCAGCAAAGGAAAATTTTAAAGTTGATTACATGGACGTTACAGCTGCATATTTGTATGGAGATTTGGATGAAACATTTATGTCAAACCTCCTAATGAACTGTTGAAACCAGGTGAAGAAAATAAGCTGTGGTTGTTAAAAAAAAAAAAAAAAAGGCAGTATACGGCCTAAAGCAAGGCGGTAGATGCTGGAATAGGAAGCTTACAGATGTTCTTGAGGGAATGGACTTCACCCAATCACAAGCAGATCCATGTGTGTATCATAAGATTGCAGACAAAGGAAAAATTCTGGTTGCTGTGTATGTTGACGATTTGCTTGTAATATCAAACAGCAAAGGTTTGAAGGCTAAAGTGAAAAAGAAACTCTGCAAAAATTTTGACATGAAAGACCTTAGATCAGCAAGAAAATGTCTCGGGCTGAACATCAAGCAGAGTGAGGAAGAGATCACTGTTGACCAAGCCGACTATGTACGAAGAATTCTTCACAAGTTCAACATGCATGACTGCAAGCCTGTGTCAAATCCCATGGAGACAGGAGTGAAGATGGAAGAAAGCAGTGAAGACCTACCTAAGTGTGTACCTTATCAAGAGGCAATAGGTAGCCTTTTGTATCTAACACAGATAAGCAGGCCAGATATTTCATTTGCTGTAGGTGTCTTGAGTCGGTACAACAAAAATCCGAAGAAATATCATTGGGTGGCAGTGAAAAGGGTATTTAGGTACTTGAAGGGAACCGTAAAACTCAAGTTAAAATTCTGTAGGAAAAGCAATAGTTTTCCAGTAGGTTTCAGTGACTCTGACTGTGGAAATGAGCTAAATGGTAGGCATTCTGTCAGTGGATGTTGCTTCCAGTCCCAAGGCGCTGCTATTTCATGGTACAGCAAGAGGCAACGCACAGTTGCCCTATCTACCACTGAAGCAGAGTACATGGCTCTCTCCTTCACCAAACAAGAAGCCTTGTGGATCAGAGAGCTCTTCAAGGAACTAGATCCTGAGTGTGAAAATAAGTGCGTAAAGATATTTTGTGGTAACAAGGGAGCAATCCAACTTGCTAAAAATCCCATGACCAGCTCCAAAAGCAAACATATTGATTATAAGACATCACTTTTTAAGAGATCATGTAGGCAACAATCATATCTCTGTTGAGTTCCTAGCCAGTGAGGAGATGGAATCTGACATCCTCACAAAACCATTACCAAGAACTAGGCACATGTTTTTGCTAAAGGAAATTGGTTTATTCATATAAAAGTTGTTTGTGTGCTATGTTAATAACCAAGTGCTTAAAAAATATTTTTGAAGGGTGGGTGTTGTTAATTGAAAGAATATTTTTGAACATTGTTTTTTGAACTCTCAACGTATGTATATTGTTTTTAAGTTAATATGCACCTGTATTTGTATTGTCTATAGTAGTAGTTCCGTGGCAATATGGCGTTCGTGTAGTTGTGTCGTTTCGTACAAGAGATAAAATGTAACCAGGAAAGTCTGCTTTTGTAATAAATCTCAACAGAAATGAAACATATACTGCAGTAAAATTATTTTGTTAGCTGCATATGCAAGATACTGTGTCAGATGCAATACAGCTTGAACAGTTGCTTCCCTAAATCCCTTGCAGACAAAACAGTATTAAGAACACTTCCTCTATAATTATCTGTTGACGTTTAACACAGTGAACAACATTTATAAACTTGTCTATGAAATTCATGCTTATATAATCAGCACAAAAAGAATAATTTTAACAAGTCCCTTTATGCAGCTGTAAAGACAAATTTCAAATGTGTCAGAAAATATTGTATTGACATTAGAATTAAAAAGTTATTTATTCTTCCTTGTAAAATGTCTGTGTTACAAACATAAGAACAAAATTAAAATATCAGTTTTTTCCTCAATTATGGTACTGTAGTTTCATGCAATTTAGTGTCAATTTCAAAATCTCTGACAAATTTTATACTTAGAAATACAAGTGCTACATACAGTAATGTTTTTATTAGTAAAAATAATATATTCTACACCCAGAAATACAAATGCTACATAACTTGTTTTAATAAAAAAATTAATTAATTTGGTACATGACTGAATGCCAGTACTGATTAAGCACCATGAAAGTATTTACAAAGAAAACAATATTTTAAATCCATTACAGAATAAAAAAATTACAAAAAAAAAAAAATTACTGGAAAAAAAAAATTCTAATCATAAATCCTAAGGCCTCACAAATAGTGGGTTACAGTGAAAGATACAAAGGCACAGGCTGAAAAAGCCCAAGAGATTAAATAAATCTTTATAAATAAGCATAAATATATACAAAATTATATTAAAGCAATAAATTACATAATTAATTAGTGACCAAACAGCATTGGTTGAAAAGACATCACAAAGCAGAAAACCACAAAATTTACTCAGTCGACAAGCTGAAAACAAATGCTTACTTGGATTCAAAGATGGTAAAGTAAGTAAGTATAATAAAACCTCGATTTACCATTTTCATGATAGCAAATAACATATAACCCAGGAAAAATCATATCGCTGTGACGTTGAATGTAATTAGCACAGTAATTAAAATTATAAAAATAAATACATAATAATGATTGTAAATTTAATAAAATATTTAACATCTACTTTTACTAACTGCTGGGGAGATACAAATTTAATAATATTAGTTTATATCTGCTCAAATACTGTTTATCTAGTAGACATTACTTCTGCATTTTTTTGAATATAAAAAACTTTTAATTCATACAGCTTTTTACACTGAAATTATAAAGTCACAACTTTTCAGTTAGTTAAACTTGTACATAATAAAAACTACATAATGCATAAAAAATTATTAATGACAAAAAATTATATCATTAGGTACAAAGTGAAATCTCTAATAATGATCCATTCCCAAAAATATTTTTTGTAAATAAAAAAAAAATTAAAATGCCCTACACATTTACACGTCAACGGCTTGCTCAAAATTTGAAACTGCATCTTCACAACGTGATCTGGGTTGCAATGGTCACGCAACCACTTATGTAAATAGCAGAATGATATATCGAGGCTTTGCTTGCAAATACAGTACTGTCTGTGGCTGTGAACAGGCACTACCATGCGCATGTGCAGTAGAGACATGTGCAGCCTACCAGCACACACTTGGGGGAGGGGTCTACTGACGACACGCAGACAGAGACAGTTAGAGGCACACCAGAAGTGGGGGGGGGGAGGGGAAGCTGTGAACACTGGCCTCCCCACGCTGCATGGCTGCGTGCAGGCGTCCTGCCCTGCCACGTGCGCGCACCACACTACCACACCCACCTCTACATCATCTGTTTGCATCCACGTTTACATCATCCAGTCTACTTGCAAACAATCACGTATGCTTGGTAAAAATTTTCAGTAACTGAACGTAAAAGTAACTGTTTCAGTACAAAAGAACCATCGAACGACACTCTTCAAGGTTAAATGAAAGTTACACCTAGTTAGATCAAAGCTAATACTGTAGTATTATTCTACTTGTGGTGCTATTCGGGTAATTAATTTTACTAACTGCATAATATATACATTCAGCAGGTTTTGAATAAATAAATTCCCATACTAATCAAAATTCAAAACAAAAAAATATGTATTTTGCAAATCTTTATTGCAACCTTATTGTTTCTTTGACTAGGTCCCATGCACGGGTTTAGCACAATCAGTTTTAAAGAATATATTTCTGCAACTACACCTAATTACATATACAACTACAAAAACCCACCAATAAATTATATATTTTAATATACATGTGAAATCAAATTAAAAATAATAAAGGCTGTTAATAAAACTAGACAAAATTTAGTAAAATATTGGATACATTCCAGTTCACCAGCTAAAAAAATAGCTTAATAGCTAAAAAAATTGCTTAAAAAAATAATTTCCCCGAAACATATTCAAACAAAAAATTTTATTTAGTATATCTTTAAAACCAATCTTCTCGAAATACAATCTCATAACGAACGTTTTTTTTTTTTTTTTTTTAAAGTAAGAAAGTACTCTTAAAATTTTTAACACAGACTAGAAAATTAGGTAGAAGAAACATGTGTGCTATGTATTAACCTTGACTGACAGAATGATCCCTCATTGTAACTATCCTACAGTTACTTCCATATTAGTAATTATTTTGGCACATAGAGGAATGTTCAAAGAAAAGTTATTGTGATAATTTTCTCGTATGTTATTCCAAAAAACGAAGTAGTGGTTTCAAGTCACGTTATTAGTATAGCTGTTACTAACGACCTCTGTGTTAACCCAATATTCACCAAAGTGTCTGTGCCACGATAGCACAGACCGGTTCGAGTACCGTGGCACGTGGCAGGGGTGGACGGGGTAGGGTAGCCGTTGCAGTTGCAACAGAAGTGTGTCTTGGGGCCCGGCCTTACTTCTCGGCGGCGGCTTAAGCAAATCGTCCAAACTAAACGTTCTGGCAGTGGCGGCCGGTCCGTGTGGGCTGGTCAGGCTGAGGAGCGAAGGTTTGCGGATACCCAAGCGGCCGAGCAGGGAGCGGGGGCAGCCTGGCGTCGGGCTGGGCACCACGACGACGGTGGCACCGGAGCCGCCCAGCTGCTCACGCACGGATGGTGGTCGGGAGTGGCAGCTCACACCTGCCAACACACCCGCGCTCACAGTCCCCGCCCCTCGTTGCAAACCCCTGGCGTCGGTGCAGTCTCTCCACACCAGTTGACTGGGTTCCACAGAGGACCGGCAAGTGCTGAGCTTGACCAGTAAGATGACGAAGTGCTTCCTGACTACTTTTCAATTCACAGTTTAGAGAAATCAGGGGTAATATTATGCAAAATGGGAAAACAAATAGGACATGTACCGGTATCCTACATACTTAGCATTCTAAGGTACGGAAGGGAAATTATGTTTAAAAAAATCTAGCAGTTCTAACATGATTAATAAGTGCAGAAATAAACATGTCTAAATGACCACAGAACTGTAGAAATGGGACTCTAGACATTCACGCTCATATGACATGGAAGCTGGATAGTGACGCTTTGAGATTTGTACCTCCAGCATGATTCACAATTTTTAGGCTGGGTCGCAGTGATTTAGAGTTCTACAAACTGATAATCATGTCATCATCAGCATTTTTTCTTTCTATGGTAAAGTGTTACAAAAAAAATCCAATATCACTTCAAATCCAAAAGTGCTGCCTGCCAGCACGTCCTAGTTACTACAGTATTTGTTATCAAAAGAGGAATCATTTTTACTACCTTTAAATTTGATGTATACATATTATATATTTTCCCAAACTTTAAAGTCACCAGGTTTCCATGGTTTAAATAGTATCATGCTGCAATGAAGGTGTAAGCCTCAAGGAAATGTGAATGTGATAACAAAACCAATATTAATTGTGGATAAACTTGCTGAATCCGTTAACATGCATTACGCTGAAGATGTAGAACGAGCATAAATGAAATTAAGAAGAGTGTGCTTCTGTGATGCAACCAAAGCAGCGTCTTCATTATCAACTTCAGTATTAATACTTTTCTCGTTGGCTAATGGTGTTTTAAGAGATTCTGTGTTCAACTGCCGTCTTAAGCATGCATTAAAATAGTGTCCAACAAGAATTTATTTCATCAAATCCAAGTTGGCTTCTCTCTCCAAGGTTTTCATTTCATGCAGTGAACGCTTTTCAAATTGAATATTTCAAAAGACGTGGAACATAAATTACCATGAAACTTGTTAGAGTAAATCTTAATGCTGTGTCTCATTTTTGAAAGTCAACAAAAAATTGTTATTGAAGGAAAAAGAGGGAGAAAGGGCGAATGAAAAGGGACAGTGAAAGGAAAGTACATACTACTTCCAAAAAAATTTGGAAAAATTGTGAGAAAACCTTTTGCCAGATTTCTAGTTTCAAGTTAACTTGATTCAATCCCAAATTTTGTACTAAGGATTCAGGTGCAAAAACTATGCCAAGGAAATCATTTTTCTGGCCAAATATTAGCATACAAAGTTAACTAATCCATTAGCTAGGATTGTCTTTTAATTGACTTTCCTAGAACACATAGATTTCAATAATGATCTTTGGTGTTCATTTATGTATCACACCCTCTTAAAATGAAACGTGACGACTGTCGTCTCTTCCAAACTGCACGTAGAAGATAAACATTTTGAAGAGAGAGTCAAAAGAAAAGAAATAGGAAACGTAAAACGAAGCTGCTGTGGGCTAGACTTACTTGGGCGATGACGGTCGGCCTCCTCGGCCAGCAGCTTTTCCAGCTTCTCTGGGAAGTGGCGCTTGGCGCACCAAACAAGGCCAATGATGGCCAGCACCACCGTAACAGTGATCAACCCCAGCCAGAACGGCTCCTGCAGCATGCGCTCCGACAGCGGCTTGAAAGGGATGTGCAGCATGCGGCGCTCACAGCGAGGACCTGCCAACACACACACATACGTTTCCTTAATGTGGCAAAGCTTGCTTCATTCTTGCCCTAGAGGCCTTCAGTTGATTTTTATAAATATTCTGAGTGCAACATACAAGAGTGAAGTTGTTTACAATATTGGACGTACGCCATTGCCATACAATTTTCGTCCCAGAAATCCACACAAGAGAAGAGGGATAATTACAATTAAACAAACGATAGAAACAAGTAAGCCAGGACTGGTTTGGCTCTAGTCACCACATACATAAAAATAAACCATGGAAATTCAACAAGGAATTAAGTCAGGCCGCAAGAGTAAAAAATTAATCAATTAATAAAAATAAATTGAACTTCCAAAACGCAGAGGGTCGTCGCCAGAAATCTACTGTGTTTCGTGGGTCTTCGCCGTTGTGCTGTGCAAACTCGTGTCTGTGACTCGTCGTTGTTAATATTATATTTTGGTTGTTGTTTTTGGTAATTTGTTTTCTTCGTCGTTCTTTGTATTTTGTTGTACTCGTCGAATTTTGTCACTGTGCTGTTCTATCGTGGGGTCCTGAGTTCATTCGTTCTGGATGTTCTACTTATTTTTATTTTACTGTTGACAATTTGACTCAATTCCTGTTGGAATATCGTGTTTTATTTATATGTGCGGATTAAAGCCAAACCAGGCTTGGCTTACTTATTTTATCAGGTGTCCTGAGTTCATTCTGTTTCTATGTTGTTCAGTTTTTTTTTTTATTTGGTTTCTGATTTTATCTTATCTTGCGACTTGACTTATTCCTGCCGGAATTTTATTATTTCATTTACACATGTGCTGACTAGAGCCAAACCAGCGTTGGCCGATTTATATGATCATTCGTTCTGGAAGTTCAATTTATTTTTAATAATTGATTAATTTTTTACTCTTGCAGCCTGACTTAATTCCTTGTTGAATTTCCATGGTTTATTTCTATATATGTGGTGACTAGAGCCAAACCAGTCCTGGCTTACTTGTTTCTGTCGTTTGTTTAATTGTAATTTTCCCTCTTCTCTTGTGTGGATTTCTGGGACGAAAATTGTATGGCAATGGCACACGTCCAATATTGTAAACAACTTCATACACTCCCATTGCATAAAACATTCAAAGACATACACACAAGAGTGTTTCGCTAAGTCGCAAAGGAAAACGTTAAAACATTATTTCAAATGAATTTAACTAAAACATAAAAATATTGTATTGTCATGAATACAAGTCGATCTATTAATTTTTAAGGTCAAAATAAAGAAGAAAAAAAAAAGAGAGAGAGAGAGAGAGAGAGAGAGAGAGAGTGAGTGAGTGAGTGAGTGTGCGTGTGCGTTCGTGCGTGTGTGTGTGTGTATATATATATATATATATATATATATATATAATCTATAAAAACTATAGTATAATTCATCATCAAGTCACAAATTAAAGTATTTTAAATAACATAGAAATAATGTTTTACAATTTGCACACACAAAATTACAAGTAACAAAATTACAACTCAGAAAAGCAGATAGAATTTTAAACAAAATGAGAAAGTTTTCATTTAAACAATGTAGGTAGTATTTATTTTAGATGCCCGTACATAAGTACAGCTTTGGAATTTCACAATTAACTGACAAATGTTACGAAACAGAAGACATTATTGAAATTGCACAACAAAATAATGATTAGCTAGAATACTAACTTCAAAAATTTAGCTGTCCATCTACTGCTACCAAGAGTAGTAGTTTCTATTTCTTGCACAACTAATTTTTCAGTGGTAATTTAATTTTGTTCCCAAACCCCTTGAGACGGTGACACGTCTCGGACTCCAAAAGGACACAGTATGTGTTTACCATATTGAGAGAATTGTCATATTGTGCAGTTGGTAGCCCTGACGGCATAGTTGGCGGGTAGGCCGCAGCACAGTAGTCGGTGAGAGGTGGATGCACTAGTAGTCACTAACAGAAGTCTGATGCACGTAGTCTGACGGGGACGTTCAGCTGGATGCCTTGGCACAGAGCTCATTCAACCAGCAGCTGTGTGCGACCTTTCAAGGAGAGATGAGAATGAGACCAATGCTGATGCCGCTGGCCAGAGGAACTATAAGAACTGCGCGCATGTGGCATCATCATACCAGCCCACGACATGAAGGAGGTACAGTGAACGCCACGACGGAGGTCTGAGTGGACTACAACTGTTTTCGTGTGTACGGCATGAGAAGTGACGACGACTTGTGTTCACATTAGGTGGCAGGAGTAGGAACTATTAGTTAGCTAGTGGTAGCAGTCTGATCTACTGTAGGTATGTCTTGGAATATTTATAAAGTGTATTGTGCTTGATCTATGTCTGCAAGTCGCTATCATGGGGGTGCACATTGGATGGCCAGTAAGCCTTGTGCACTACCCGACCTAGTGAACGAGGAAGGCTTGGTTGCCCCCCCCCCCCCCCTTTCTGTTAC
>PNEQ01020819.1:0-10888 GCA_003012365.1 Medauroidea extradentata | reverse complement strand
TCGCTGATACAGTTAGCAGTTGGACTTGTCACTTATTTTTTTTATAATTATTATTTGATGCTGTATGTTAACTGTTTAATTTATGCACATATTTATTAAATTTCTTTAGGAATTATAAATACCGCAAATGTACGTATCAAAAACAGTTCATCAACAGGTAAAAAATGCAGTTTTTCCTTATACTTGTAAGGTTAATGTAAAATTAATATCGCCTTTCTGGTACCTATGCTGTTTAGTGATTTTAAGAATTTGAATACTAAGAACCGAACATGTTATAGCGAATAGAAGTTGAAGCCGGTTCTTAATCAAATATTCAAACTGGCCCATCCTTAGTTTAAAACATAAAAATTTTATACCAATAAAATTATAAGATGTAAATCAAGACTGGAAGTAACGAAAGTGAGTAACATAAATTAAAATTAAGATTAATGAAAAGGAACACTTCCTCAGAAACTTCACAAAAACGTCGTAATAATTTTGGTACAAGTACAGTAAATGGATGATGCAGTAGTTGATTTCAATATGTATACATGGTATTTATAGGATGTCAGTAAAAATCTGTATACAAAAAATTCAATTTTGGAAGAAGCTCTCAGCTTAATTTTAGGTTCTTTTACATATTAGAAGAAAGTTAGTCATCAAAGTCAAAGACATGTGATACATAGCATTTTCTATTAAAGGAATAGCCTACACAAGAATGTTAAACCTGACAATTTTCTTGTGACTGAGACCATATTCAAATATTAAACAGGCAACATGTTTTCTAACACTTTGTTACCGTACTTCTTGGTGTTTAATAAGGGTGTACGAATATTCAAAATTTTGAATAGTAAATGTGTAGGCCTATTATTTGAATTCGAAAAACAAACACCAGATTCCCAAATTTCGAAGTATTCTAGCAATTTTGAATACTGAATTTAAACAATTACTTAAAATAATCTGAGCATATAACAAGGCTACTTCTACTTACAACCATAATATAATTTACCGTTTTTACGTTTTTCGCAGATATTTAAAGGTTAAAATAGATATAAGGAAAAGAACTGACATTCACGGATATTCATAACGTAAATATTTACATATTCATGTGTGGCGTCACATCTGTGGCCACAAATATACTCGCGCAGATACTCACTTTGCAATCGAAGCATAGCGATACCCATTAACGGAACATCTCGATACATACAAGACGGTGGCAGTGGTGTAGATCACTGCCGTGGTCTAGATTGCTGTACCGAGCGAAAGTTCGACGTCTACTTAGTTAACATGCACATATCTATGAAAAAGTGTTTGACGTCATTTGTTTACGTTTCACGCTGTTTATTTACATAAAACGTTTGGGGAAGTTAATAATAATTATTTTCATTAAGTAAAGAAACAGAAAATATTGCGGATCCTTACCGAAGTCGCAAAGAGTGGGAACACCAATTAAAATGGCCAAAACGCAGGGAAACACAATTTTCAGCCTTTGGTGTACTTTGCCACTCTGAATTTAACGTGACCAAAATGTGGATCCAAGGTATTTGTTAGGATGAAATTACGACAGTTCGTGCTATAACTTTATGCACAGCTAATATTGAGACCTTGTAAACATTTTTGTAAGTAAGGAAGGCTTGAATGAAATAGTTAATGCGAGTGTCCTATGGGCAAACGTTTTTATATTAGTGATACTTTAATTTGCTAACATAATTAGCAGATTCAGAATGTTCAAAATTCCTATAAAACTACTCAACAAATATTTCCACATATGAAACATGCAGCAAGTTTCACTGTCATTTTATCAAAATTAATTTGAACTGTGATTGGTCTCTGTACACATTAACATTACATACATTGTTTACTGCACCCTAAGATCTAATTTTTCGTAGAATTGTAATGATTTACTATGTATTAATTTAGCTTTCAAATTTCTGTACTAAGATTCTTCTAAATATATTACAGAAAAGTACATTTTCTTTTCTTCTTTATACATGTAGACACGTAAACTGTATCAGATTTGCCATCTGTAGTAAACACTTTGTGTACAAAAATTATTTTGTTTTTTCTCACAAATACATAACAAGAGAAGAAAATTAGGAAGAAAAAGCAGAAAATTAAGCAAAATATTACTGTAAGAATAGGTACAATGTAGCAAAAACTGTTTTAAGAGTGTTCAAGGTTATCAAGAAAAAACTACTGTACTAAATTTTGATGCTTTTATTAATAAAGCAAAGTGGATTTCTATATCTCCACGTAAATGCAAGATTACGCACTGGCAAATGTATACCTAATATAAAGAAGCACTATTCAAAAAATGTTTGAAAATTATTCTAAAAAAAACTATTTGAAACACTAAAACCGCTATTTACACACCCCTAGTGTTTAATATAAAATTTCTTATAAACTTGAACCAACAAATTCCTATTACAAAAGCATTATTGAAAAACAAATACTTACGGTAAATACTATTCTTTCCAAAAGATCATTAATTTTCAACACCACAAAAGAATAACAACCTCTCATAACAACCAAAGCTAGTATGCTCAAAACAAGCAGACAAAAACAATTTCTTGCAGAGTACGTCAAATTGTTTTACGACAGTGTGAACAGTAGGTTGGTAACTAAGGCCTAATGTTTCAACAATAGCGAGGTGTTAAGACCATGATCCAACATTTCTACTGCTTCAACGAAAATTATTTTTTTTTCCTAAACAAGAGAAGATATCGAAAAACTTATTTGTGACTGGTGAAAAAAAAGTGACAACTTGAAGAACACAAGTTCATCTAGGTGAGCTTTCCAAGGTCCTAAGCGTGGGATCTTTCTTGAAGTGGATATGCAAGTAACCGAGTACATTCGTGAGTTAAGGAACAATGCGTGAGCGGGGCATACCGCACGCCCAGTTCAAGGCCAGTCGTGGGTGGGCGACAAGATTTATACGGCGAAGATGACTTTGACGACCCGGCAAATGAATCTGATGCAACAGAATCTACGTAGTTCAGACAATGAATTTCTAAAACGCGTGCAGTCTGAACTGCGTTGTAAATAGGTAAATATTACGTATACCATGTACTTAGATATTAACTTCTTTAATTTAGCGTTTTCAAACAATTTTGCAAAAAATTTCACTTTTTTTTTCCCCTCGCGTAATAGTCACACCTCACTTTTTTTTCCATTAAACTTGGTAAAATTGCTGCAACGATTATGTGAGTAAATACCGGTATAGATTTGGCTAATTACTTAATTAATGAGAATTTTCTTAATTGCATAATTAGCTGAAACCATTGTGAATTTTGTTTTGAAGAAAATAGTTAACATAGTACATATACACTGCTTGTAACAAAACTGTGCCACAGTTTGATATCTGCTCTCGTTTAGGGTTTAAGAAATAATGAAAATAAAAGCAGTAGAAATTATGGATTATGCCCTTAAGAGATGTCATTATTGCTGCAGAAACTGGGAAGGTGAAGTGGCCATCCCAGAACTAACCTAAAGTGATTCTGGAAATCATAAATCTGTGTGATTGGACCGAAACGGAACCTCCTTGAGAATACAAGATCAGTGTTTTACCACAACGCTAGCACGCTTGGAGCAGAACAAAGAGTGAAAATCAGAAGTGAGGAGATGATAACTAGTGTACATGGAAGCAGTGACACCAACCTTCCCACCAGGCATGGCAGCGGCAATAGAAAGAGTCGCCACCCTTGTGCACACACTCGCCGCGCCCCTCGCAGGGGTTGTCGGCACAAGGCTGTTGCTTCTCCTCGCAGGTCTTGCCAGAGTAGCCCGGCTGACAGCTGCAGCTGAAGCTGGTCGCAGTCAACAGGCAGCGTCCAAACAAGCATGGCTCCAGCTCGCACATGGTCAGCGCACAGAACATACCTGCAACACAGCAAAGTCTGCATACAGCAGAGAGAGCATATCCACCCTCTGCACATTTCTGTGTTGTGGCGTAGGCAGGGTAAGATTAATTAAACTACAGGATAGGAAAATAATCAAATTTCGTTATAGACAAGCTTGGCAAGGGACGATTTGCCACGCTAGTAGCACTGGTTTTGTTAAAGAATTTATTTCATGCTGGCGCTTAAAGAGAGATCTTCAGGTGGGGCAAAACTGAACATCGCCTAAGGACAAAGTTCTGTTTATAAGTACCAGAATTTAATTGGCCCATTACAAATACCAGAGAAAAACAACAAGTGGCAACATTTTTCACTTACCAAATTAATAACATAATTAACCCCTGCAGACATAAAATGCCCTTTTTAAATCTTGCAAAAAGTGCCAGAGTGACAGCAAACATACGAAAATTCCTTTTAATGGACACACGCATACTATAAAACAACTTGAAGGTAGAACATCTGCCACAACTGTCAGTTTATTTCTTGCAGTAAATTTTGTTTCCAAATAATTTTTACATATCTGACCACGATAGGGTGTAAAAATTAATTTGCGTACAATTTCAATATAAAAATACTGAAATTGTTTTACCAGCTAGCTAGGCTTCTTAAATTTTTTTAAGATGAATTCCTGCAAATCCTACAAACCAAATTAATCAATCATTTGAGAAATGTCATGAGTCCATTTTTATGGAAAATGAGTTATAACATACAAAGTAAACAGAATGCGAAAACCGAGCATTCCAGCAAGAAATGGCATGAATCCATGATGTGTTCTCGGTGCTAGGCGCAGTAGAATTTTTCTGTGAGTTGAGAAACGTCACAAGTCCTGGACTTGCGACATTTCTCTTCTGAACGACAAGTTCTGGACTTGTGATGTTTCTCCTCTGAAAACTATAGGCAAAGTAATGTGTCTGTCTTTCCAATCACAAGGTATCAGCAGTAGAATAGAGAAAAACATAATCAGTTGTAATTCATAAAATGGCAGAATCTAGTGGCAATGAACGTGATAGTGTGGGTATGTCGACCAGAAAACGGAAGAAAGGTCTTAATAATAAGTGTTAGCACAAATGTGAAGTGAACAAAAAGGCACGGCTGAAGGGTGTTGAATACCCAAACAGCAAAGGTGATATAGTTACAGCAAGAGAGATTGGTGTAAACTATGGGTAAGTACACAGTATTGTTTCGATGAGGCCATTATGGTAAGGTGATCGCTTGTAAAAAAATGCAGCCTTAGATGTTCAGTGTTTTGAAATACAAATGCCAGTTTTTAGTTACGCATATATGTTTTATATTGCAAAACAAAGGATACATTGGCTGGAAGAGAATGAAAGCAGCGGTCATTCTACCATGAATAGCAGAATACATAACAGTGTTTTGTAATGAATGCACCCATGGTAGAAACCTCCATTGCCACTGGTCATCCACCCCAATCTTGCCTGAATATTAACTCAGAAAATACAAAGCAATAATGAAAACATTCATTACCCACTCTACACTACTCACCCCAAAAATATAGTACTAAATCATCCATTCTGAAAACATACGTCATACTACCCAGCCTAACCTCCTATTACCAACCCTGAACTAACTGAAATATTTACACACTTTTATGATTCTTTCAACACTAAGGATAGACAGGATATTTACCAATAGAGCTGTATAGAGGTTCAGAATGTACAGAGGCATCGTCCAAGAAATGAAATGCCTAAAGCAAGGTCAAACAACTTTTCATATTTTGTAACAATTAATGGAAAGCGTGAAAATGTTTGTAAGAAGGCTTTTAATGCAATGCATGCAACTACTGAGCACCATGTGAGATGCCTTTCATCCTTGAAAGTGGAAGGAAGGTCACCCAAAGATAAACGTGGTAAACAACCAAAAGGAAATGTTATTCCTGGAGCTGAGTGTGATAAAATTAACACACACATAGAATCATTCCCAGTAAAAGATATCTCATTATGCAAGTAAGGCAGTCCAGTACTTGGATAGTCGACTAGATGATAAACACATGTACAAACTGTTTCAGAAGAAACATCCAGATAGTAAAGTGAAGTTCATATTTTATATGCATTACTTTAAAGAAAACTATGAACTACGTTTTAGTAGACCTCAAGAACTAGATACTTGTTCTCAATGTGAAGAGCTGAGTACCAAATTTAAGAGTACTTACCTCAATGATAATGCAAAGTGTGCGGCTGCAGCTGAATTGTTGGTACACAAACGGCATGCCAAACAATTCTACACTACAATATCAGAAGTTGAGGAGTGTCGAGAACAAGAAGATGTGTTCGGTATCTGTTTTGATTTTATGCAAAACTTACCGCTTCCACACTTACCTATCCAAGAAGTTTTTTACTACCGACAGCTATGGATAAACGTATTTTGTGTCCATAATCTAAAGGATGGTATTGCAAAGTGTTATGTATACCACAATGGTATCACAAAGAAGGGGCCCAATGAAGTGTGCAACATATTGTATGACTACTATCTCAATAATGTTCCTAAAAATGTGCGTAAGCTGTTAGTCTTTTCCGATGGATGTGCCGGGCAAAATTGAAACCATACAATGATGAGATTTTGGACAACACTATCTCTGGAACGGGACAATGCATTCTTAACAGGCATTGCTTCCCTGTTTGAGGCCACTCCTATATTCCATGTGACAGAGAATTAGGTGTTATTAAGCGTAAAATCAGGCATTCGAACAGGGTTTACTCACCACAGGAGTATAGTGATATCATTTTGCAGGCTAGTAAGTGTGGTAGACTTTCAGTGCATATGCTTACAACTGACTCAGTTCAGAAATTCA
This sequence comes from Medauroidea extradentata, assembly GCA_003012365.1. Classification (NCBI taxonomy): domain Eukaryota; kingdom Metazoa; phylum Arthropoda; class Insecta; order Phasmatodea; family Phasmatidae; genus Medauroidea; species Medauroidea extradentata. The sequence goes on along the minus strand of PNEQ01020819.1, from coordinate 4,204 downwards.
AAGACTGGTGGCCTGAGTATTATATGAAGACACCTCTCTTGACTGATTCATTAGGTGAAGGAGTGTTCAAGAAAGTATCCATAGCTATTTCAGAATATAACATGGTTGAGTTTCAGTCTTCAAATCCTGGTGAAGTGGTTTTCTATAACTATATTAATGGACTGATGAAATACACATTTCGTTTGTTAAAACCACACCACAAAACCGTTCCTTCTCTTCCTATTGTGAAAGCATATTTGGACCCAGCAAAAAATCCAATCCACATCAAGAAGCTTGAAGACATCACAAAACTCATGAAATACATCCCTAATGAACATTCAGCTTTTTATCAAGAATTTGGAATGGCCAACAACAACAGGAGCAACAGACAATGCCTGAAATGGAAAACTTACAAGCTAAAACAAGAGACCTAAAAATAACTCCACATGCATTTCAAAAGAAAACATTGAAAAGTGTTTTGCATGTTAAAATGATGTCAGTATAATAATACTGTACAAGGTTTTTTACTTTTTTATGTTTATGTTTTTTAAGTTAGTATTTTCAGGGTGTAATGTCACCCAAAACATTATTTCAACAACATAATTAAATATTCATTTGAGAAACGTCATCAGTCCATTAACTTTTTTTTTTTTTTAGTAAAATATGTATTGCACTTTTTATTGAAGTTACGATATTAAAACACAGATACCTAATATGTTAATTCAACTTTAAAAGCCAAATATATATTTTTAATTTAAATCTTTAAGGAACTAGAAGGTTTTTCTTGATTATCTCAAAACTAGTTTTTTGGACTCATGACGTTTCTCAAATGACAGATTCAAATAAGTGTTGTAATTCTATAAATGTTTATGTACTTACCAAATGTTCATCGAGTTCTATTCTATGCCCTATCAAGACAATATGAACAAAAATAAATTGGAAACAGGTTAGAACAATATTGAAATACGTAAATCCACGATTAATGTGAATATTCCACCTTAAAACAAACTGAAGGGACTTACTTTACTCCTACAGCAAGGTCGAAAGGACTCAGATAAAAAAATACCACAATGCAAAAACTTTGCACTGCATGTTATGTTGTCAATGCAATTAGGATACTGAATCAACAGACTACACTTTTGGTTTCTTATTCTTATTTTCATTCATTAATGGCGTTTGGTATAATCTTTTGGAGAAATTCTGTGGATAATGTGAAGATATTTAAAATACAAAAAAGAGCAATAAGAGCAATTGCTGGAACAAATAAATTTTATTCATGTCGTGGCTTGTTCAAAAAGTACAAAATTATGACTTTGGCTTGTCAATATATAATATACAGTTTCATATTTTGTGATTGAATACGCTGATATATTCCTGAAGAATTCTGAAATACACGGTTAGGGTTACAATACTTGGCAATATAGGCATTTGCATAAGTCTACTACAAGACACAAGAGATTCCAGATGGGTGTTATGCAAGTTTTTACATTAATGCTTCACTAGATACAATTTGATAGACACGAATATTTCACAAGTTTATCACAGTCTGACTATACTCACATTACAAAATCCAGACAGCCACCTGGCCTTAACCTCAGATAACAAACCCTTATTTCAAACTTCCCGCCGCACCTTAGTTCGCCCTCTGGCCACTAGGTGTACTGATTACCAACCATCGCTGGACAATAGACTTCAGTGTGCCTCCACTCACCTGATGAAGCAGATGTAGTCTGCGAAACGTTGTGACCGCGCGTCCGCGGAGAAATGTGTTCGTCCTATGTGTGTGTGTTTCTATCTGCAAGTACCATCCTGTGAGTACTTGTGCACAACTCTTTCTGTTTTATTTGTAATTATACTCTCTTAGAAACACACTATACTGGGCATCACTTCTTGTGCATGAATCTAAAATGGCTCTACTGGTCCACGAGAGCCGTACTTCTGGTCCAAGAGAGTCTATCTCGTAGTAATAAGCATGGAGAGCAAGTTCATCCAAGACTCCAAAAAATCCAAAATGGCGAGAGCACAATTAAAGGTTACTGGCAGCACCATTAGGCATACCTTGACACATGAGAGGAGGTAGGTAAGAGGTTTGTGTTAGGGTAAGGAACGTCACCACTGGCGACACAAGGTTAGGTTACACGCAAGTTGGGCCTTTCGGACGTCACCCACATTAGGCAGATTATTTGTGTGTGGGACCATTCGGACGTCGCCTTCAGTCAGTATGGTAGATAGCAAGGTAAGGGTATGGATTATGAAGGGGCCTGGCAGACGTCACCCAACAGAGCGGAGAGGGAGCGAGTGGGGCCTTTTGGACATCACCCACTCAGGAGGGGAGTGTCAAGGTGTCTCGGAGGCTAGGCCAGCGCCTTAACGACTGCTGAGCTAGGTCTGATGGCCCTCCTTATAAACCCGGGTTCTCTAGGGTGTCCAGCAGGAGGGTGACCTCCCGGAGTGGTGAGGAGATAAAGGTACCCTGGCAAAGGCAGACAGCAAGAACAGGTAAGCCAACTAACCCGCGAGGAATATTGTCACGTGAACATGCAAAACAACTTACAACAAAAAAATATCCCCAACTAACTTAATGCACATGTTCCACATTTTACGTGAAAAAAATAATTAAAATAACATGAAATATTAAGGTTATTTACATGTAAGTTGTTTCTCAGAGATAGTTCACAAAAGTTAGTGATTTCTTGGTTATTTAGGCACGTGGCCTGAAGAGGTACACAAACACGTTCATGAATAACAATAATAAAAATAAAAGTATAGCAAAATATTAACAAAAAATTAATAGCAGGACCCTGGCATCAAGTAGTTTGAAATAGCAAACAGCCTACTCTAATATTTAATACTAATTGGTAAGAACAAATTGTGGCTGAATGCAATATAGATAAGAAAAATATTGACTGCGTGAATGAAATTTGTCAAAATATTTAGGTGATTTATTAAGTTTTGGGGGTCAATTTGGCCAATTTGGTTATAGCACAAACATCACTATAGCTGAAATGCAGATACAGTAATATTGTTGTGCATTAGTGCTGTGCCGATCCAGATCGGCAATTTTCGATACTGCCGATATTTAGCCGTATCGGTGGATTGGCCGATATCCGTTGCAACTCATAATATTTACGTATCGGTGGATCGACTGATATCCGAGACTACATAAACATGTAAGATAAACATTTTTTATTTCATGTGCATTAATACCTGTAAACATCCGCATATCATTACTGCATAATTTCCAAAATTAGCATTGCCAAAAGTGGAGTGTGCAGCTTAGCGCGCCTAGCACACTGCGAGTCGGTACCGGCAGTAGAAGACGTAGCAAGCTGGCAACACAGCAACAGGTGTGTCTGAAATCCCGTCACACGCAGGCAACAGATGGCAGATGTCTAGCAGTGTGCTATCGTGACAGAGGTGTAGAGTCAAGTATTTTGAATAAATAGGACAATGGCAGGAAAGGCCGCTAGGCTACTAATTACAAATAAAACAGAAAGGGTTGTGCACAAGTACTCACAGGATGGTACTTGCAGATAGAAATACACACACATAGGACGAACATATTTCTACGCAGACGCGCTGTCACAACGTTTCGCAGACTACATCTGCTTCATCAGGTGAGTGGAGGCACACTGAAGTCTATTGTCCAGCGGTGGTTGGTAATCAGTACACCTAGCAGCCACAGGGCGAACTAAGGTGCGGCGGGAAGTTTGAAATAAGGGTTTGTTATCTGAGGTTAAGGCCAGGTGGCTGTCTGGATTTTATAATGTATTGATGTGCCAGTTCCCAGCGTCTTAATTCTGCTTTGTTTTTGTTATTCAACTGTGGTAGAGCCCTCACCACTCTGGTTGTATAACAGGAATCAAAGTTGGAGTTATGAAGTGCTGCATGTTCAGCAACTGGCTTCTCATGTGGATCAATCTCTGCTCCAGCTATGGCTTTTTTGGTGTCAGCTCTGTGGCCATTCATCCTCTGTCTGAGAGTGTTGGTGGTTAGGCCGATATACTCTGCATTGCAGTGAGTGCGCTGTAGCTGGTAGATGAGGTTTTCAGTTGCACAGTTGTAGCTTCCTGGTATGGAGTAGGTTTGATTAGTCTGTCTGCTATTGAATGATGTGGAAGGTTGATGTATTGCACAGGAGCCGCAGCGTGGTTTATTACAAGGGTGAGAACCCCTGGGGGTGGTTCTATCATCTGATGTGATAATGGCTGGCAGTTTGGGGCGG
>PNEQ01020818.1:16268-53156 GCA_003012365.1 Medauroidea extradentata | reverse complement strand
ATATATATATATATATATATATATATATATATATATATATATATATATATATATATATATAATTATAAGAAATATGCATACTCAAATATCCACTCGAAAACGTAATAAATATACTCTGAGAATCAGAACACATTTGGTCAACTGGTGTATTTAACATTAGGTAAGAAAACAATTATTTTTTTTCGTTTATAAAACGATTAAAAATTTGGTTAGTATATGTTTTACTACATTCACAAATAGTTTTTTCCTGCGTAGGAGCGGGTTTGTTGTTTTTGTGTTACGATAACAATGTTTTATAATTTGTGAATGTACCATCTTAAAAATGCGTCTTCTTACTCATGATTTTATGAAAATTTATGTTGACTGTTTTGGGTAAGTGACATTAATTTTATTATTTATGATTATTTTTTGTTATAATTACTGTAATATTATTTTTATATAATAATAAATTTATGGATACTGTTATTATTATTAAAATATTCATGTTTACTTACATGAATATTTTTAGTATTTATACTTAAGTTTTTTGAATTGTGCTTCGAATCGTTTGAGGTTATAACAAATATTTGACTTTCTATTAGAAAAATTTTTAATGTTTACCTATACTTTTATAGTTATTAAATAAAAGCATGTTAACAACGTTAGATACAGAAGTATTCATTATTTTTATTTTTACTAAATACATTTTAATTAATAGTCATGTTATACGTGTTTCGTTATTCAGTGTAAATTATTCTCCTCTAAGGCTTGCATAACGATGTACCAAATACACATTTTAACAGTATAATGCAAAAATACATAATGAAAAACAGGTTAGGAAAAATTTAACATAGTCAAATAAAACCGCTTTCCTTATTAAGCGTTAAGAAATACAATAACACGTTATCTTACATTAAGAAGCAGCAAAGAATTTAAAACGAAGTATGGGTACTTTTAAGTTTTTAAAAAAACTACACAAATGGTTCCTAGATCACATATATTAAATGATCTCTGGACAACTATAAATTAGCAGTCTGCATAACCCATTTGAGGACACGAGAAAATTGTCATTATTGATATCAAACACAAAAAATATTAAGTTTTCTTTTGATAGCATATTGGATAAAAAGTATAATTTAAATGTTAATTTTCTTTAATGACATAATTGCAAGTAATTATCGGTCCGGAATTTGGTCAAAAGTTAATAGTAATGAAATATCTATATTTTGTCGTTGTCAATAAAAATAAATGCGTTTGTTATTTTTTGTTCAAAAATACCGAATAATTTTTTTATATTAAACTTTCATGAACTCATTACAGCTACAAAGCTCGAAAACATAGCTGAAATATTAAAGGACAGAAACCCATTTATTTATAATAATTATGGATACAATTGAGTTAAGAGACTGGATAAATTTTTATATTTCTCTGACAAACAAGGTCGCAGTATGAATTTATTTTTGTATCCAACAGGCTTTACGGACAACTATTTAGTGTTATAATTGAATGACTTTCGCAACAAGGTGTATGATAATCTGAATATATTTGTTGAATATACGCAATTGCTAGCGAATTTTGTTGCATAGTAGAAAACAACACACTATAATGTAAAAGTACTAAGAACGAGAAAATAAACAAAAAAAATACACAGTTTCATAGGGCTCGAATGATATTATCATCTCATTTATTGAAATAACTTTCTATTAAGTAGTTGGTTCAACGTTTTCAACAAGCTGATAGTTATATATTGTTGGCATTTTTAAAGATATTTTGTGTTGGTCATATGTTGCAGGAAAATAATTTTGCTAAAACTTAAAACGCTTGGTTGTTAAGAAAAAAAGTCTTTTTCGATACTAGCTTAGTTAATTTGAGCACAAACACATACATTTATAAATTTTGGTCTTATTTGGTTTTAGTTGGAAACGGTAGCTAAACAAACTGTTGACACTTGCTGTAAGGAATCTTTAGAGAACCACTTCTTGCCATAACATTGACAAATATAAGAATTTATATTTGATAAGTATAAATTTCGTATTTATTATGGTCCAGAAATAAAAAGTTTATACTTAAGGATAAAATATCTGCTACCGGCAGGTAAACATTTTTAGTTTGCTCTCAACTCATAAACGTGATTTCTTCTAATTATTAGCAGGCCTGTATAAGATTTCATTTATTAATGTGTTTGCCTCTTTCCCGGAAAAGTAATTTTAAAAGCCTTAGTTCTGAATGATTAAAAAAATTTCTTGTGGTACGCTAAGTGATGAAATAGAATCGAGACAAAGTCCAGCCAAATGGATAATTTAACCAGTGGTTAAATGTAATTTTAATTAAAATCAGCTTTCCACACGAATGCAAGTTGCTACTAGGTATCCATTGCAAATCGAGGACGAAAAATATAATTCAGTAATATTAAAACATAATTTAAATGCGTGTATGAAGAAACCATTGCGCAGTGTTTACACATTTACTATTTCCCGTGATTTTCAAGTCACCGTCGTAGATCAATGAATGTGGTATAGGATTAGTAATTGGAATTGTGGAGTACTTCCGTATTGCTTTTACATTCAAGCATTACTCACACTTACTTATGATCCTGTATTCGATTTTAAGGTGAAAGCAAGCTATATACCTTATAGGCGTATTTTGTTTTACTCATCTCCAGTGTTTAAAGCATACAAAGAACCGTTTTAAAATAACTTTTGAAATAACAACTAAACTTCGTTTATGTTTCGATTGTTAGCATCGTAAACATATTCTCATAACATACATTTTACTGTGTTACGTAAAAACTATTTTCTAGAAACAGAAATAGGGCTAATAAATGGCGGAGCTTAGGGAAACGGGTACGAGAGTCTGTTGGGATAAGAAAACACTAACTCTCCACTGTCTGATATAGAGCCTACTCTTATTGACATGTGAGGTCTACTTTTTATATTAAGAGTTATTTTAATAGCAAACGAAGGCATGCAGAGTGAACAACAGGATTAAAATAATCAGATTCATATCGTAGTATGCAATATTTCAAGTACAGCGTGTTCTATTCAATTTGCGTACGAGCGACACAAAACACAAATATTAAGGATGCATTAAAAATCTTTAACTCGGAAGGAAATTTATAACGCATTTATTTTTAGGCGTAAAATACACAAAATTAATATTCCATCAGTAAAAACCATTGAGGATAAAGATAATTTAATTATTTTTATTTAAAAAGTTTCGGTAAAAATGTGGAACATTACTTTTAAAAATTAAATATAAAGCACTTTTGGTTTTGCAGAGATTGTTGTTACTCAAATTACTGATTACGGTTTTCTCCAATTTATTCCGTAATTACCAAACATAGAACTATTTAAGTTCTTTGGTCGCTGAAAGCGTGAAAACGTTTTGAATAAGTAAACTCAATAAATGTTAGTTAAGTATTGCAAAAAATTCACATGAAATGTTTGCATCACAACATGAATTTTGAAATTTTTCAGAAAATTCTAAAAGCAACAAGTACAAATCATAACAACAAGTTATTATGTAAACAACAAGTAGAGACATTTTTTAAGAAACTAATTTAAAATTAGCAAATTTACTAAATTAAATACTTAAAAAAATACTGAACATAAATACATAAAACTGCTTTGAATGCAAAACTTTTGCAGTTCATACAGTTTATTCCCACTAAAATAATACAAATAAGTATTTGAATCGGTGTGAACCGATACTTGTTCTAATGATGCTGAACATGTTCACCAAACCCCAATGACCAGAATCTTGGTGTCCTGGTTGATGGTGTCCACGTTCTGCCAACCATTAAGACCTTGTACTTGTCTTTGGTACATTACTTGGCCTTGGTAACCTGATGCTTGGCTCCCTGGTTGCTGGCGTCCAGGAACATATTATGTCCTTGGTGTTGATGTCCAGGGTTTAACATTCCATTAGGTCCATGTCTTTTCCTGTGATCTGACCTTGACCGTGGTGTCCTGGTTCATGGTGCTCTGGTTGTTGGTGTCCTATATCTTAGTGTCCTAAGGTTTGCCTTATATTAGATCTGTATCCTTGTCCTGGATTATTACCGTGGCCCTGGTTACCTGCTGTTCTAAGTCCTGGACTTTGGTGCACTCAGTTTTGGTGTTCATGGTTTTAACTTCCGTTAGGTCCATGTGCTGGTTTTTGTCCTTGGCCCTGGTGACCAGGTTCTTGGTGCACTGTTTGTTTGTCTCCTGGTTGTTGGCGTCCTGGTGTCCTACATTTTGACGTGCTTTACCTTGAAATTCTTGAGTTAGACGTCGTGAGTCTTACTTTCCTTGGCTTCCCGTATAACACGGGGTCGTATACGTCAGGAGTTCGCATATCGTAGTCCGAGCAAAAATACGAGCGACAGTACGAGCAATTTCATTTTCCTATCTAAAAAATAAATAATCAAATATATCCAACTATATCATTTAGCTTTTTATTGCAGTAACATTGAATCTTTTTTGGACAACAGAACACTTTTTTTTAATAGGAACTAAAAAAGGGCAATAATCCTTATATACAAAAATTTGTCCAACAGCAACATAATGTCCATCAGTTGAATGTCATTTATTGTTTTAATTAAGTTTACGGTAAGAATAAAGTCATTACCCACATGTTGACTTTCATGTGAAATAAATGTGGGGATCTCTCTATTTATTTTTCTTAACGACTCTACATTTACGAATATCTAGCTATAGTGAAATTTAACGCAAATAGTATGAAGTTCCGCCACTGTATAATATTTAATTTAAATTTATTGTCAATGACTTTAATTTAATTTTAATCTTATTTAAAATTTAAGCTCTACTGAATTGTACGCAACCTATCGCTGTTAAACTAGACATTTCTGTTATTTTAAGAATAATGTTTACTAAATTTAAGTCCATATTGCTATAAAAGTTTGTTTTGAACATTTTTAAAAAATAATCTTAATCAACAATTAGTTTTTGAAGAAATAATACAAATAAAGATATATCGGTCTTTATTTCATGTAATGGAATGCTAATTATGATTAAGAAATAAGTGTTTCTAAAAATATTCTCTTCACATCTATAATATGACGGATAAATCGCTATTGTATTGTATTTGCCTAAGAAGAGTATAGATATGCTTTTTGTGAACAGTATTTACCGTCAATCTAGTAAATAAAAGAACCTGCAATGTACAATACATGTAGGCGAAGCTGCTGATTGCTTCCACGGGCACAGCCATTTTCGATTTATGAACAGTTCAATGCACACAATTATTTTTAAACGTCAATCACGCAGTGCTGTCAAACAAATATTGCAAGGCAATTTGTATTTTTTTGTTACTTTCTGTGTGTGGTTTGATTATTAGCTGTCAGTACTCATTGAATATTGCCGGTTAGTACGTATGTTTTCAGTCCACTGCGCTCTTTGTTTTGATTTTAAGGAGGGATAAAACGGTTTATGACCGGAGTTACTTCTTATTCATTTTATAATATTTACAAAAAAGGAAATTAACGTAATGTTAATGTAGTGCGAGAAGTAATACCCTCAGCTGATATCCAAAAGAAGAACAGTATTTTGTGCATGTACGAAAATATCAGAAAGACGTATCCAACGACAATATATATGTTTTGTTTTATACTGTGTTACAAATGGAGACAATATTACTGCCAGTACCTTTTTTTTACTGTACAGAAGAATTTTTAAACATTACTGGCCTAAGTTGTTAACGTTACAGTGCGCCATTTCTCATAGGGAAATACTATATTTACATTCACAATACGCAGCAATCTTCCATTGTTCCAATTAAAAAATAACTGACACTGAAAAGTATTTTTATGTAAACGTAAGATAAAGAGTACTCTTAACTAGCACACGCTTATAGAGATTCCGTGAAGAAATATTTACAATTTGGAACCCGCTGTAATCAACATCGAAGCTGCATAATCAAGTTTTGAAGTATCGTTTGGATTTCGGTTTACTGTGTCATAAATTTCAGACGCAACGGTTTTGACAATAATGGGTACGGCAATGGAATTTGACGCGGATTTATAGCGTCATTGAATAAAAAAAAACTTTCTCTGGAATGTTGTTCCTGTCTTGGATGCGCACAGTTTCCTAATCAAATTCTTCTAATTGCCCTAAAATTATTAAACTAAACTTTTTGCAGTTGTTTATTTCTAACAACTTATTTTTATTTTACGAATTTCAACCAAATACCGATGGCACCTTGTCATTACAAAATTTGGACTGCATAACGTAACTTCTATTGTTTTTTGCGATAAATACCTGGTCGGCCCATCTTTCTAGGTCTGAGTGACTCCTTATCAAAAATTTCACCCAGATCTTTCAAAATAATATGTTAATATTCTAAAAAAATAATTATTATTTTGCGTCATAAGATTAGTATTCATTTTTGGAATAGTACGTCCCTGTGCAAAAGAACTGGTGGACAGTATTATTACGAAGAAACGTTGTATTTTTGTGACGGCATGTTAGATAACTTAAACATATGTGAATGTTTGACATTAAACTTCCCTAACAGTTCCATTTCTATGGTATTTTGCACTATTTTAGACACTGTAAACCCCGATTTCACAAACGCAGGTGTTATCCTTGATTTGTTTTCCAGTTATCTATTTTAGCAGTAAGTACTTTGGAGAATAATAAAGTTTAGATTTTTCGGAGAGTTTGTGCGAAAACTTGAGCATTCAGCAATAAGTGATAGTATTTTGTAGCAATTGAGTTAAATTTGACAGCATTATATTTAAACCTACTTCATTTTATTATAATGTTAGGACGAAGTCTACATGCCGCATTGATTCTGATACATTTAAGATATAATGTTTGAATGATTCAGTATGTCACTCGGAATCTATCATAACGTATATAATAGCATTGCTAAAAGCATAATATACAAGCTACGGTGCCATAAAATATAACATAATGGCTGAAACATATAATACAGATATTTCTACACACAAATGACTATAAAAATATTATTCTTAACTTAAAATTTTCGAGAAATGATTTTTTGCGACGCATTGAAATATTATATTAAGTTTATTTAGCAAATTTGTTATTACAATCGAAAATTTCAGTATTTTTTATTTTCGGTAATGGTAATGAAAACTAAAATTTGTATTGGAATTACGTACAAGGAATTAACAAAAATATTAAGGTTTGTTACCAAGATTTCAGAAATATCTCATGATTAATTAAAAAACTGACAAAAGAAGCCCATGATTTGTGTAAAAATGTTTGTTTTAATTTAAGCAATTCATTTGAATTAATTATTATTTGTAAATCTGTTAAATACTTATTAATAAAACTGGTTAATGATTATTTAAGATATAACGTTTTTATTTCATTCTAAGAATGCAATGTATAATGTTTTAAGTTTCAAACAAAGGGCACCATATTATCTGGGACGGATACAGGCTTTCTTTCGCCCGGGGCAAGAATTGTGATTCGCCCCTCCCCCCTCCTTTCCCGACCCCTGTTATCATCAGGCCAACAAGCCGACTGCAATAAACGTATCTTGCATACGTTGTTTTGTGCTCGCGTAAATAACAGTATGATATTTTAGTTGAAGTACATGACCTGTGCTTACTAGCTACCATTAGTAGCGTTTTAAGTGTTCAATATAATTATAATTACTGTATTTATAACATTTTATTAAGAGCATAATTGCAAAAAAAGTTATATCCGTATTCCAAAAATGTTGGGAAGTGGCCGAAAACAGCTAGTGGAATATGATTATGTCATAGGGTTATTGCAATTTTACTATAAAGGGGCACAACCCTAGACACTTGTTATCGTTATACAACAGTCGACAATAACAAATAACAATCTGTTTATGGAGCAAAAAATGTTTGAATTTAACTTAGTTTGCAGAAATCACTGGAAATAACTTGTTTTTAACTTGACAGTACACGTGTAATTGAACATTTTTGGAACTAATATAGAATACAAACTGTTTTGCACGGAAAAGGTTTATAGAATACACTTGATAATAATAGATAAAGATGACCAGAGACATAGAAATTGCTGGAAGCATTATTCAATTTCAAAATTACTGTACTAAGGAGTACACCATGTGTTAAATTATCTCTTTCGTCAGAACAGAATAACCTACTAAAATAAAATAAATCGAAGTCCCAAAGATGTTCTACTAACTAAACATTCAGTGCTGAGCTGGAAACTTAAGAAACATTTTATTTCAACAAAATCTAAATTAAAGTGTTGCACACTACACTACCGTAAGTAACCATTGTAGCTGTGCTACACATTATTGTCATTTTCTACATCTTCAAAATCAGGGCAATTGCAGTTTTCATGGCGATCCTCAACAGGTAGACTGTAGTTGTTTGTTAAAACTAAGTTTAGGGTCTGCTCTGATGTCCACGCCAATTTTATGCAGCAAATTGTCGACGCCCCTTCACTTGAGCTGTGCAATGAGACGCACCGAATTTGTTGATGGAGGAAGAATTCTTTTGTGCTGGCACCAAGTCTTCAGAAGGGACAAAGAAGCACAAACGTTGTGAAAATAGAAGGTTTCATTAGTGACGTCTATTCTATCTTAGATAGCACGTAAACTAGCGGCAAGCACGCAATTGACTTGATTTAAGCTTGCCATAACAAGCCCTCTTTGGAAAATTTGATTCAAGATTGAATCAAGCCTACTTTTTACAGTTGTATCCTGCCTTTTACGAGGCAAGCTGGCTACAAGCTTGCAGCAACCTTGCATCAAGCTTTCCTGGCAAGATTGCTTCAGGCTTGTCGTGTGAAGACTAGATAGCTTGGTTCAAGCTTATGGCTTGACATGACAAGCTTGCTGAAAGCTTCGAGACTTGTCTTGAACCAAGCTGAATTTGTTATCAGTGGTAGTGTTCTTTCCAACTCTTGATTTAGAGAAGGTAATCCTCTTCGTACTCTGTATGGCATTCAACGGCTTGTATGTTGTCAGATACCACGACTTCCAGTCATTTATTTTCCAGCCTGTAAGATACACAAATACACTGTCAATCATGCTTCCTGCAAATGTTATGTTTCTCATGTGGGAGGAGAATTATTTCAATTGATTAAATGTCTCGTTGTATTCGTCCAAAGAATCGGTCAAATGGCAGGAAGCTGTGCCCGCGAACGGGTGATGACATTATTGCTAACTCGATATTATGAGCTCCCGAAAGCCAATTCTGGCCCATTGATACCATTACAGTCATTTGGGGTAACTTTGTACCGGTCAGGGCAACTTTGTACGACCAGCATACTTCAAATTCAGATGAAGTATCAAATATTTTAAGAATACGGTTGTGTTCTAGATGAGTACGTTTGTTAATCTTGAAGTTTGCATAGCGGGCAAGCGGTATATAAGAGAAAAGTCTGGTACAATGTTGCCCTAAAATGGTACAAAGTTACCCCAATTTACTGTATGTGGCATTTGTTTTGCCCGCCGCCCCAATCACTCACAAGCAAAACATCCTTCACATTGTCCGAATTTTCAATCGATGGTATAGCATTAATTAAGTAGTTATGAACAACACTGGCCATTTAATTGCTCCCACCCCCTCGGTTCAGATTGATTTTCAGCCCAAGTGTAACAATAGTTTTTGTTGTTTGTAGTATCGCTCACACCAACATTGTACAAACCTAGCTGTCGAGAACAATTGGCCTCTTGAATTGTAACTTTCTATAGTGCCTGTATTTGATGTAGATAAACAATGAGTGCGGTTCTCTGGATTTTCACATTTTTATCTGATTATCGTGTAGAATGTCTTACTACGGTGTTTGTGGGTTTTGAACTGTTTTGTAATGTTTTCATATCATCACCATCTGACATTTTTATTCGAGTGCGCATATTTTCGCACGTCGTGCATACATCCACTCTAGGATTACTGAAACCTATGTTAAACTGTTTAGAAAAAAAAAAAAAAAAAAAAAAAAAAAAAAAAAACATGGAAAATGCAACACATGGTGTATCACTAATATTGTTGTACATTCTGTGGAGATTTCGTACATTCTTCAATTCCGAAGGAAGGTAAAGACATACTCTCTTACTGCGGCCATTATGAGTTTCCCTGGCTTTAAATGAAATCAGAAATGTTCTAATACTGTTTTTCCTGTCAAGATTTTTATCGTGAACACGATATCCTCCTCTATTCTCTTAAGCAATATATATTGTAATGAAATTGTGTTTAATTATAATATAATTTATTGTTTTTCTAACATGTTTAACATCAGCTTCGAAAGTCTGGCGACACACACAAATACACGAACCAGTCACTGACTTTAAACGGAACTCACATGTTTGAGATCGTTTACGATAAGTTTCTACAATTCTACGTCTATTAGCAGGATTCACTTTAGTATACATGAGCAAAAATATTATCTTGATCAACTTTACTTATGTTGTCAAAGCTTTGCTCTAAACGCAACAACATCAGTCTCGCTAACTTGAAAGCATTTAAAAACTGTCCTTATAGCATTGTTGCTGTAGTGTTTACATTGCTGTAACTTCCACAGAAAAGAGCTGGTCGCTGCATATAAATCACTACACCGAGCCTTCTTTTTTTTATATGTGTTTCATTTCGGGTCCGCTTCCTCAATCTTGTATTGCCGTCACAAACAATCAAAAACTCTTCTTAATCTTTCATCACTTTAACGTATACACAACAATTTCTTTGCTCATTCAATTATGTTTACGAAGAAAAAATCCATTAAATTATACTACACAATGACGTCGCTAATATTAACCTCTAATCAATCGATATATTTTCAATTCCCTGAAGACTGCAGTGCACCTGTGTTACACAGAGAAAGCAGCACTGTATATAACTTAATTTGCAACAAATATAAATATGGATATAACTCTATCTGCACCAAATACGAGGGTTATTTTTTCAACCTTCGATTGGATGTAATAAAAACAACGGGAATTAATTAGGAAATTATTTTAATGTAAAATAAAAACGTACATCTTTACACTATTATTCTATATAATCACCGTGCAGATTGAGGCATTTGTCGTACCGATGCACCAGCTTGCCGATACCCTCTGCCAAGAATTATGCCTCCTGCCTATTCAGCCAGGTTTTAACAGTGTCCTGCAGGTTATCATAGGTGTTGAAGCGTCGTCCTCCAAGCCACTTTTTCAACGTGGGGAAAAGGTGGAGGTCACACGGTGCCAAATACAGACTGTAAGAAGGGTATCGGCAAGCTGGTGCATCGGTACGACAAATACCGCAACATACACGGTGATTATGTGGGAAAATTGTGAAAAGATGTACGTTTCTTTTGACTTTAAAGTAATTTCCTAATGCATTCCCGTTTTTTTGTTACAGCCGATCGGAGGTTGAAAAAAAAAACCCTCGTACCATTTTATGAAGCTTGGTTAGTAATGCTTGTTTTGCACCAAACGTATTTGCACAATATGTAAGTATGAGGTCTTAGGCTAAACATTGCCCATGGTCACTTAAAATTGCTTGTAAGTTGACAAAACTTGCTTTGCTGTTATGCTTTTCATATTGTATTCCAGGTTAATAAAAACACAAACATACAAAACCAGTAAATGTATAAATAATGGTAGATGTTGTATCTTCTTTACACCCATTTACATTTCAATCACAAGCAAACATTTTCGGCACCACCATTGCCCCCGGTAACTCTGCGCCAGGGGCAGTCTGCCAACCCCTTGCCAACCCTCCTAGATCAGCACCTGCTTAACATATCAATTTTTTTTATTTTGTACGAAATATATATTAGAACTGTTAGTAAAATTAATTTTCTATAAAGTTGATTGTATGTTTGTAATAAAATTTAGTATTTTAGTGTTCACGCATACGTGTGTATGTATCTATACAATATATACACACAAACAACAAATCCGTAGTTAAAATGAGCTGGTTAATGTGATGTTTAAGTAAGAATGTAAAACCTATTACAAGTGACTTATGTTTTGTATTTTAATGGACTTCAGTTTTGCCTGTAAGTAACTGATCCACATCCACACATTTCTTGCGTATTTCAGTATTTTAAAGACAAGGATGCTTTAGTGGCGGTACATATTTTATATATTCCACGCAAGCTCACACACATCAACGCAAATAAATAAATAAAAATATATATATAAATATATATATATATATATATATAGCTATGCGTGTAAACATAAACAAAACACTACATACTCACTAGTCAGTTTGGTAAGATAGCCTATTTTTAACAAGTTAAGAGACTTTGGTCAGCGTTTCAAATCGAGGTCTTTAGCGCTGATTAGGTGTAATATGAGGTGAGTATGGAGCGGCGCCGGAATTAATAGGCGTGGGAAACGGGAGACCCCCGAGAAAACCCGCCGACCAACGGCATCGTCCGGCACGATTCCCACATGCGATAATCCGGGGACCAACCCCGCCGGGAATCGATTCCGCATCGCCGTGGTGGGAGGCGAATAGTCTGACCATTCGGCTACCGCGGTCTCTATTTTAACAAGAAGAATACATCTTATTTAAGGCAAAATGCTAAACCTTTTAGTTAATAAATGTTTTGAAAGCTTTAAAATATATATATACACTTAAAACAGCGTTACGTAAAACGAAATTCTTTAAAAGTTTATCTGTAATTTAAAACCTATTGAAATCATTTACACCAGTTTTATCATTAACACTTCACAGTTATGCTCGTCATAAAATAATTTTAGATAAATAAAATTACTATCAGTGATCTTTCTGAGTGTGGTCGACTTGGAAATAATAGCAAGATAAAAAGGCATGCGATAAGATTGTCAAATAATCATTACATTTTTATTAAGCACAAGTACCTACGCTTGGTTTCAAATCACAAAGAAACAAAACAATCTGTCAAATACCACACATCACTTCAGCGAAGGTCAGATTACAATTTTCAAACGTAAAGGTTTCAAGAGTTTTGACCTCCGTACTCAGGCGCTGTGCCGATAACAAATCTTTCTCACGCAAAATCGAAAAAAATATACAAAAAATAATTTTTTATTGAATGTTCTTATCGATGTTTAATATAGCGTGATCACAAGTGTGTGAATGCAGTACTGAGAGTAATTTCAATTTTAATATTTCACTGCAATAGTACATTTATAACTAACCGGATATTCAAGAAAAATATCTTTAACATCAAATTTTATGACAGAGATGGCCCATGGGCGTCATTTAGGGCCACAGGGTGGGGGGCAAATGCCCCCCACCCTAGATTTAGGATTTTATGTGTATAAATATATTTTTGTATTTTTTAATTTAATTAATGCTAACTTAAGCACATAAATCTTAAGTTTTATTATTAAAGTATCTAATTTATACATGCTTAATTAATAAAATGATGCAACACTGTCACTGTCACCGGAAAACAAAATCTTGCCCCCCCCCCCCAGGAAAACCTGAAATGACGCACTTGATGACGGCCAAAGCAGTTACGACAACGAAGACCTTAACTCGTCAAAATTTATTTTGGTACACTATTTATTATTGGGTTTTCTGTAAGATATTTTTCTTTGTTTACGTTGTATAAAATTTTATTGAAAATGTAAGAACTTGATTTTTCAACTATGTCGATAAAATATGCGCTATAACGTACGAGGTAAATATTTCATTGATCCACGAAGACTAGCAATTAAATAGATCCCAGTACCTCTTTTACCGTAAGCCAGTTTGCTGGTAACTACTCTAGGTTTGGAATACTCACACAGACAAAAGTACCGACATTTACTGGAATTTAAATAGTTAATAATTTTTTCTTCTACTTTTACTAAGATTAATTTTAGATAAGGTACATGAATTGTACAATACTTAGTAGAAGCGCATGTCTATGTACGGTATTTGTAATGGCAGAACAATTATGAATTCCCTCGTTCTGTAATCTAGTAAAAGTGACTTTACAATTTAAAGAACGTGTCAGTAACATATTTTAGAGTTGAAAATAATATTTTTCAAGTGGTATAGTAATACTACTACTTCTAATACAATGTTTATGGAGCGCAGATTGTTAAATAAATTGACGATTTGTAGAAAATTTAACACCATGCTTTGACCGCATGGTTGTTGGCTGGAGAGCTTGAGCGAGATACATGTTCTTCGTAGCAATAATGCCAACCCAAGAACGCATAATCGAATTAAAGCCAGAATCATTAATAACTGGGACGATACCTGTAACGTAGGTTTCCTTAAATGGGCGAGTACCAAAAAAACTTTTATTGTTTTAAACTTTTTTATATTTGTACGAAATTGGGTTAGTTTTGTAGACATATATTATGGATAATTTTTTTCTGTAATAAAAATATTTAGCTTTTTATATATATATATTTTTTTTTACGACGGCATGTCGAAGTTCAAATTTGTATAAAATGGTTTTGTGCTTTAGAAGAAAATCAACTATCTAACTGAACAGAAAATATTCGTACAGGATAACGAAGCTATTTGCCATTAAGATCCCATCTACAAAAACAAAAGCATTTAAAAATTTGTGCATTTAAAAAAAGTTCTGTAATGTAAAATTTAAAAAATCCTTGCGTTTACTAAAATGCTTAAAGCCTAAACAATTTACTTTGCGGCAAAAAAATAGGCATGATATATGTCTACAAAATAAACCAAAACTCGTAAAAATAAAATTTTCCCGTTATATGCCCACTTAAACCTAAAGTTTACTGGTACTGTTATGAAATGATCCATATGTAACTTTCAAGAAACTAAGTAGCCTATAGAGCCCAAGGTTTTAACTGTCCGGTTACCGTAATACTGAAAACATTCTAAATTATGATGCAGAAAATTTATAGATAACCTATGAAACACATTTGTATTACGAATATTGATTGATTGAAAGGATTTTAGTCTGCACTAACATCTTAGTCTTTGGTACTTGTGAGGGGAGATATGATGTATGGAGCAGCGCCTGAATTAAAGGGCGACGGTTAAAGGAAGATCAATCAGCAAGAAAAATACAGTTGTCCAGAGGCATCGTCCGGCACGATTCCCACGTGCAAAATCCGAAATCCGTGGACTGTCCCCGCCAGAAATCGAAACAGTATCTCCTTGATGGGAAGGCGAATGCTCTATCCACTCCATCAACCACGTAAAATGTATTATGAAGAAAAATGTGTAATTTGCTGACAAGTTTAGCTGCCAGGAATTGTCGGGCCTTTTATTTTTTTTAAGGATATCCTGGAACTTGTGGTTTGGGCGGTCGTCCTTAAACACCGTATTTATTGAATTACTTTCAAAGTTAATCATACTTAAACGGTTTAGTAAAGCACGGCTTAATTCAATTACTGATTTAACAGTTACAAGATCAGTTGCTTTTTAAAAATAAACGGGTGAAGCGAAGTGGTTTTTAAAACTTCCTATAGGCCCTTAAGAATTTCGTTTGCATAACAAGTGAAAGAATTATAGTGAAATTAATTATTGTTTTGAATTGCATATATTTCGTGCATAATGGCCTCGAGTGGAAACAAATTTAAATAGAATTTCTAATGAGTATTATTTTTCATGCATGTTTATTGTTATTATTAGCTGAGTGGCGAAATAACAGAACTCTGTATTCTTCGCGTTAAGCTATTTAAATTCAACATGTTCTTCTGTTTTATAATCTTCTTTAATTTTTGCAAAGATTGAAACAGTGTCTTTAAAGTTGTGGATTTTGTTGTTGTGTACGGTTTGCATATAGTTATAAATAATCATAATCATGTTTGAAAATTTAAAACTGATGGAACTAGGGCGTCACCTATATACTGTGTGAGGTAAGATATTATTCTGTAGTGAATCTTTAGTGGTAGTAGGTCAACTGGATAATTTTGGATACTTATTTATTCCAGCATACACGTTTATCAAAAATTACTCCTCAGTTTTTACAGAAAACTATTCTCCAGTTGGTTTAGTTTAGTTGTCATATAATTAAGACCAACTATGGAAAAACTGAAAACTCAGAACTGTGTTTAGCAAATCCCTTGGTAATGTGGAAATGTGCGTGCGTGTATATATATATATATATATATATATATATATATATATATATATATATATATATATATATGTGTATATATATATAATATAGGACTAACTAACGTTCTATTAACCACGCACTTTAAAGAACACCAACATAACGTAAGGAAATGTGAAACACAAAACTCCAGACTAGCCGAACAGGTTTGGGAACACGATCCTTGAGTATTGTGGGAAGATGTTATTGCAACTGCACAGGAAACAAACACCAGACAGAAAGGCAAAGAAAAGAATCGGCTCTTATTGTTAGCAACAGCGTAAAGTCGTCATTTAACCAAATATTGAACTTAAAAATTATTGGGTCTCATTAATCAAAAAGGAAAATATTTCAAACAAGTAATTATATCATGAATATTTTGTAAAGAAAAAGTAAAGTATAACAATAGACAAAGATTCAAAACTGACTACATAAAAAAATTTCAAGCTGTACGACCAATAAGGAGGCAGCTGCACGGTTTATTTATGGTTGTCTCTGGTCCTCTGTGATGACATGGATTTTATCGTTTACTTCAGTCATCACTTTTCGTACAACCATTGAATATATATTCAATAATACAACTGATTTTTGTTGTTTTTATTGTGATCACCTTCGTTTGTTATTTTTTCGTCATATTTCTATATACGACTTTATTCCGTCCAGGAATTTATCTGTGTCGTTATTGTTTTATGTTATTTGTATTCGTGTTGTTCCATAATTGTCTGTATCTTCTATGTTTGTTGACAATAGCTTTTCTTTATTTTCTTTCACTATTATTGTGGTTTTTTTTTTTCAAGACGGCAGCATTCGCTCGCTTTGGCGTTTGTAAACAAACAGTTAAGTTTGTAATTTCAACCCATTCAAAGGAATCGCTCAAAGATCACCTCAAAATTCATAACGTATTATTACTAGGAATATTTTTTTTTTTTTCATTCCAAAATTTGTATGGAACCACAGAAAGAAAAAAATATATATGTGAGTGTCTTGATACACAAATGATAATTATTTTATCAATTTTTTAACCGACACACAACTACGTTGAAATATAATTATCTATTATTATGATAATTTTAAGTTAATGCAATTGAGATATCAAAAGTAACATCATTTAGACATTACATGGATTCAATATTATATTCCTGCGAATCGTGAGTAAATAAGAAAATGTATCCGCACATCATAATGCAATTAGGGTATCCTAAAATGTCGTTAAAATGCTTTACTCATTGTTAAATATTGAAGTTTAATAACGTTAGTGAGATATCGACGGCAACCAACAGTAGTTTCCTCAGTTAACATCAATCGCTGGTGAGAAATATTACAACCAGCAGCAAACCTAAAGATAATGTATTAAACTGTTACTAGTGAATTTTCTGCAAATCAAATTATTTGAATTTTAAGCTTGCCCAAGCTATTGAATTAACTAACACTAGCAGAAATCAGTGCTTCGCGTAACTCTAATGTTAACAGCTGTCACAGTTACGCAGTACAAATTTTACGATATTTAAATATTACTTTAATTTAATTAGTTGTAAATTTCATACATAATGCTTTATAATCATACTTTGGAAAGTAATGCCTGTATTTTTAATTAAATTGTAAGTTTCTGAAGGTTCGGCATTAATCGCGTTATTTGATTATTTTATTTTTCGCATCTATGAAAATCTAAGCAAAGAAATGTATAAAATTTCTAATTTAGCGTGAATTATGTCTAGTTGGCGCTAGTACAAGCATAGCAGTTTAATTTTTAGCGTATATTTATGCCACAATCAGTCGAGTATGTTGTGAATATAAAAACAATTATTACTGTGCTTGGTTCCAGCATAAATATACGTTATAAATTCAACTGCGATGATTGTACTTATGCGCAGAAAGCATAATTCACAACATAATAGCAAATTTCGTATTTATTTATTAATTTTAACTAAGCGAAAACCAAATTAATGCAATAACGAGACTGATGCCTTAATGATAGTAAATGAAAATTGCTTGAATGGTTATGTCTAGTTTAGATACACAAATATATTGTCCTACATATACTCAAGTATCGACCACAGACTACAGTCAAAAGACATTTGCTGCAATATAATTTGCGTTTAGTTATTTCGCTGACGTTCTAAGTGACTTTGAATGAAACGTATAAATTCAGCTCGCGGCGCTCCTAATGTTTTTAAGAAATTATTTATTAATATTATAAAATCTGCTTCCACTATTAAGAAAAAGTAAGTAACCAACAATGAATTAACACGAAAACTTTAACTACGTTACGTTTTGATTTTAGAACACAGATTCTGCAGTTAACTACTTCGTAGTAGAATACATACTGGAATTTTGTTTGGTGTTTGTACCTCATAGATAACTTTATAACTGCAGGTTACAGCAAAGTATTTGATGTGATCTGAACAATGTGTTGCATGTGGCAGAATTAAGGTATTTACATTAGGCGTGTTTTAGCAGTTAAATTGGTAGTGGCACCTGTCAACAGAGCATTTTAGCGCTCCTGTTTACAAGAGTGTTTGCAAACAGGCAGAGGGTGTTTGCACGTTTCTGGCAACCGAGGCACGAGGACGGTTACAGGGTTTGTTCACAGGATGTTTACCTTTACCATAATTTCCTGTTTTATATAGAATAAATCTGAAATCAAAACAAACTGAATTTATGGGCAACATGGATGATATTTAAGTTATTTTGAATGAAGATTACGAAATATAAATTTTCATTATATGCAGCTGCATAGTTAAATCTCCTTCTACAATTTATTATATTGTACATGTTATAAAAATGGGGGCAGCAGTCTATTATCCAACCAAAGTATTTGTAAAGAAGTGGTTTCCTTTTATAGTCCAATTTTATTCCTAATGAGGCACATGTTAGTAGCCATTTCTGTTCACTGAATATTTCATTTTAGAGATCTCTTGTAAATGCAAACAGTTTCCGCAAACGCTTGTTAATAACTTGTGAACAATTCAACAGCTAAAATTCGCATATTTTATGGCGCAAGAATTGATCACAACATTTGGTAGCAGCAGGTAACTGCCGGACACGTGGTAGGCTTGGCACAAAATAGGTTAAGTTCGTAACCGACCAATGGTGGAGGTCACATCAGTGAAGGGCAAAATGCTTTTCCAGTGCGAAGATCGTACTTTCGGGAAATGATATTCAAAAGATGGGAAATGGTGGAAAATTCGTTAACGGACATCACCTTGATAAATTCACAGTAACTTCACACGATTACTTTACACACAAAATACAGTAGCGTGTGATATTTTGTTAGCAGTACATTGCTACGCGATTTTGGGTAACACGTTGGACTCATAAACAGGTATACACGCGCTCGATTTCCGGGCTCCCATCATCCGGATTCCGGATCTCTATAGTTACCCTAAATAGCTTTAGGCAAAGCAAGAGTAACTCCACAATGTAGACAATGGCGAAATTATCATAGTTCTAGCCTTTTTAAAAAATGTTGTGTAACTGTGTCTGAAATAGCCTTTGAAAGAATCTTGGAATGGGAATTAATAATTTAGAAATATATTGTGGACATACGCCTCTGCAGTGCTATGTCGTCTCAGAAAACCAATATGGAATCAGTAAATGCAGCAAAAGAAAAAAAAACTTGCCGAATTGGCCGTAGCCAACACATACATAAATAATAAAACATAAACAAAGAGTGGTGTCTAACATCAGAAAATACGGGACAGCATAGTAATTCATCACTGTAAGAACATTTTTGTGAATTTAGCATATCGATGTATATTTGTGATAAGGAAAAAGGCATGGCAAAATTTATTCCGTGCTTAAATGGTAGCGTTCTTATTTATGTAAGGAAACAGAAAAATGTATACTAATGCTACTAGACTTGATAAGTAACAATGCTGATCAATTTCTATAATAATTATAAGCTGAAGTTTTGTAAGTGTACAATACTATGTAAGGACTAAATAATTCCAATATTTTAGGAAGTTTTTACAGAGCAAAGCGTATGTCCCCAAAATGTCACTAAATCTAAAGATCAAGCTGATACGAAACTTTAAGACAAAGTAATTCTAAATTACATACTAATCTCAAATGACCTTCGTGTTACCTACAAACTAAGTCACGATAATTTCTGGCTATGTAATTTTAAGTCTCGGCTATAGTTATAGATAGAAAAAGGATCATAATATAATTTTAAACTCATCTATATATGATACTGAACAATATGCTGCATGAATGCTCTTTAACCACCAGTACTCACACCTTTTTCCTCGACTTAGAACTTGCAACCTCGATATTGTCACAAGCAAATTTTTGATGTTGTTACACATCACATAGGGCTTTGAACGGTGTCTGTTTAAACGTTTAACAGACTATTGTGGTTGCGTTGTACATTCGTTTTGCAAAACGTGCAAATAATATGATATATTTATAAAAGTATTCTGTAATATCTTTAGATGGTTAGTTTTGTACGTGTTTAGCCTTTTTCGTGAAAATACTCCTCCGTATTATGTTGATATATTCAAAATTATCCTGTACAAGAAAGAAACCAACCTGAATCATACAACTGAATGTGAAGCATTCATTTCACATTACGACGTACGTTACATACATAAAGTATGTTACGTGTAGAGTCACGGACGGAATTTACCAAGTGTAAAATCGTTGCGTGCAAATTTTTTGTTCTGGGTATAAATGGTTTCCGTGCATCAGTCTTGTCCAGGCTAATTGCCTTTCTGTTTCCTCTAGCGTTTCAAAGATGTGCTAGCAGGCTTCTCTAAAATGTAAGATTCACTCCTGAAGATATTTTTAAATTCCCAGGCAAAATTAATATATTGAAATAAAATGTCTATATCTGAACTGAAGTAAAAGTATTGTTCTAGGTAACATACTTCTATTAAAATAGGGATAAAAGTCCAGTTTGATTGCCGTATCTATCTGGATTGGTCATACAAAATAATGTTTCGGAGAAGTAACAACACGTTCTGTAAAAGAAAGCTGCTTTTTCCCCCTTCTACAGAACCGAATGTTGTTGGAACGATGGTACTGCTAATTACCACAATGGGACTCTTTTCCTTATTTTAGTAAAAGTATAGTACCTACAACAATACAATTCTTGAATTGTTGCATGAAGTGAAACATACGTGTTTGCTACTAGGTAATGGATGCTACTACACTGACCTCAAAATTATATTCACTTAATTCGAACATAATTGTAAAATAACGTTATATACATCATTTGTGTTGAATACTTAGTTTCAGTGATCGCACATTTTTTTTGTAAACACGTGTGTAGCGTTTACATTTTTATTTTTATTTTTCATATGTATTTTCACTATGTTGATAATTGTTTAGTGCCACGGAAGCAGAAAGTGTTTTCCACTTACTTAGTAACATTTATTGCAATTACAAAATGTTATGTAGGGAAGGTTTTCGAATACTTGTTTAAGAACATAGGGTTAAACCAGTGTTGTTTAGCTAATTGTTGGCAAACTTGTTCCTGTGTGTCCGCAGTGAACGTGGTTGACGGTGAGACTCTGCAAATCGTCAAGGTCAGCAGGCTTCATATGGGAGCGTACCTTTGCATCGCATCTAACGGTGTCCCGCCATCCATAAGCAAGAGAGTTGTGCTGAGGGTGCAGTGTGAGTTGTCCTTTGCCCTACCAACCTTATTATTTAATATATGCTTGGGTTAAAAATCGGCACTTGAAATGTAGCTTGTCAGTGGTGTAGCATAGGTAGGGACAGGGAAATTTCGCGAATTCAGCGACATGCATGTTTGAATCGACTGTTCTATGCATACTTAAGCGCTGACCATTTTTCAACTAGCTGCTGCACTGTGCAACATCAAGCAATGAACGAATATACGGGGCTTGAATCTGCATAGAACAATTGAATCTAGCCTTCTGGCCATTCAGTTCGCAAAATTTTCCTATCCCTAAGTATATGACCTTTATTTCAGCATTTTTTAGTGTTATTTAAATGTTTTCTTGCGGAAATTCTACAAAACAAAATAATCGAATAGTATTCAGTAAGTTTTTATGTCATCCCTGTCTTAAATATTAACATATCTCCATTGTAGTCTTAATTACACTCCTGCAAAATCTTCTAAATTTCTATCTCCTACTCCATCTTACAAGAGTAATCTGAATATTGTGCAGAAAACTCCAACACCATAAATTATTCCGTGGAATTTGAAAAAAAAAAAATCAGTTTTTTAATGTGATAGTAACATTAAGGATGCTGTCTACCTTCGAGCCCTAGCAAGATTAAGGATCGCATTGAACTCATTACTTGACGAACATTTATGTAAACCACTACAGATGTTTTCGTTTATCTCGGTACGACGCACGGTACTATAGAATATTTTAAGGCTGCATTTACACCCATCGAAACTAAGGGAAAATGAGTATTTTTGTTTCCAGAAACAGTCGAAAACACATAGTCATAAATATTATTTTTACATTTTTGTCCTGTGGCAATATTTTTCCTGTATTCTAAGTAGATAAAATGGTTCCTGTACTAAACCGATAGCCTATCTTGAATAGTGACTGAACTCCAATGTATATAATTTAGTTTTAAAATCACTAGGTTTTAAAGGAAGCAGTGCGTTAATGAAGATGAATTAAGTGCTGAAAATGCTGATGTATCCAAGCGATCTAAGCATTCTAAACAAGAATGGGTAAGGACAATTTAAAGGAATATATGAGGCTCCAAATGCAAATAATGAAGAGATAAGGGAAAGAGGCATGCAGAGATATGTTATGGCTTACTTTCGGTTTATGTGTCTGTAGAGTGCAGGAAATTGATTTATTTTATTAGTCGGTTAAAATGTTCAGCTGTCTTGATTGGCAAGTCGTAACTTATACGTGGTAAGGACGAAGTGGTGATTACCGTTACAGTTCAAATCACTTTACAGATATAGCACGTCTGAACATAGAGTTAGTGTCCAATGATTTGTTGTCCACTGCAAATCATGTGCAATTTTTCATTAGACTCTGTGGGCGACATTGAACTGGATGTGTCATGAAATCTGACTTTCTCAGTTAAATGTATTATGAAGTCTGCCTTTTACAGAATTTTTAAAGTAGGATAAAAAATAAAACATAAATAATGCATGGCAAATAATGGATTTATACCAGTGATAACTTAATGCTCATTCTCCTTTTATGTATATCCTATTATTTTTAAATACGATCCAGAGTAAAAATTTTCTAAGGATTCCCTTGTCTTCAAAAAATTTTCACTTTTATAAAAGGGTTAAAATAGGACTTTATTTTCCTGCATATTTTTCTGACATTAATATGTGCGTCATTACTTTGCAGTTCCGCCAATGTTGACGATACCAAACCAACTTGAAGGTGCGTACGTGGGACAAGACGTCGCCCTAGAATGTCACTCCGAGGCCTATCCTAGCTCCATCAACTACTGGACCAACGAGAGAGGGGATATGATCGTATCCGGTGAGTGATGTCTTCTCAATTCAATTCAGCGTTTGTGAGTGCATGCATGTCGGAATTGTACTCTTGGCGATCATTTGACTATTTGAATTACTTGGCTAAAATTTTTTTACCAAGTCTCACACGTCACTTGGCAAAATACATGTTCTTAGTAACGCTTATTTAGTGAACGCAAACTTGAGGGATGTCCCCAAATTGATTTTCTTTTTTGAACAAGCAATTAAGGCAAACTGGGCAGTTGTCATTATACGGTCATTATCTCCTATATCATGAATAGAATTCGAAGGTTTAAATCCGAAATTAAGTGGAGTTATTACGTCAATATTGGAACGCTTGTCGACGAATTATTTCTGAACAACGTGATTACAAATCGCAAAAATTAAAATATGTTTAAATAAAAATTTATTTCTGAATACGCAGTATAGGCGCCAAACTGCCAAAGAAAAAAATTGTTCGCAAAAAAAAAATAATTTATGTTTGGACGAAATTAACTTTTTGTGAATTTAAATGTTATTTAATGCATGAAAACTTCTGTTGTTAGGTCATCCTGGATCAATTTATTGAAGTTTATGCTTACATATTTATGACAAATCGGTAGAGAATTAATATTCAAACTTCAAGTTTTATTGTAACGTTTATTTAACATACTGCTTCAGTGTGTAACGATTCACATAATAAATGTATTTAAATTATGTTCGCTTTACGCTTGTTATTTCACCCGAAGCTATCCGCTTACGAAACAATACCAAATTCAACCAAGAATAACAACGAAAATGGAAGATCACTAAAAATATTTCCTTTTTTTTTTTTTTTTGTTGGCTTTTAAGACGCAAATTAATGATCCCTATAGAGCCCACGATTTTTCGCGAAAATAATTCTGCAACAGTTTGTTTCAATGCCCTATGTGCACATATAAAGCTGTGCTTTATGGTTATTGGCAGAATGTATTATTGCACAGACGTGACTCATTTGACTGTGCCAACAGGAACGAGGTTACTGCGACACCACACGTATTGTGATTTGCGAGTAGAACTCTAGACGCTGACAGTTAAAAACAGCCAATCACTGATAACGAAGCAGGGCTACATATATGCACATAAGGCATTGAAACAAACTGTTGCAGAGTTCTTTTTACCAAAAAATTGTGGTCTATAATCTTCTCATTTGTAAAAAAAAATCCATCCGATTATATTACACGGTACTTGTTCCTACAAAGATTATAACATAAATTATAACACTTTTAATGTTCTGAAATACTGTGAAAATATTGAGAGTAAAATCAACGTAAAAATGGCGTTTTTTTTTTCGTGTGATTTAAGAAATAAGCCTAGTGTGTGATGGTGAAGCCTCATATCATCATATAACAATACTAACACAAACCTGAAACAAAATTTTCCTAAAAGTATAGCTTTCCTTTTCACAGAAACAAAACGAGTTCATATTCTTAAAATTGCGGTCGCCTGGTTTTCTACGTATTGTACTTAAAGTCACATCGCGGCATTTCAGCGTATGTTTATTTTGGGGTTGCTCAGAATATTGTATAGTGGAAAATGGCGAAAATAGTAATTGGTTAGCATATTTCCTCTGGTTATCTCCTTTCTCCTTTTCTAGTATTCCTTCACTGTGTCATACATTCACATTAACTGCACTAGTGTAAAGTTTACGATCTTCTAGTCCTACAGACAGAATGCAGGAGATTCAATTTTTTTTGCCTGTTTGCGAGGTAGCGGAAGACGTGAAACTGTTTCCCAGTTTTGTTTAATATGAGTAGTTTTTTATGCGTGTAAATTCTCTATTCGTAAAACATTGCATAACGTTAGCTTTTTAATAACAATAAGCTGTACAACTGAAGGTGGCAGCCTACCACTAAAAATGCTTACTTTTTGGCGGTTTAGCAAAGAACTGACCCAACAGACATGAGCAGATTTAACGCATTGTTTTTTCTACCCAAATAGACGTTCATATTTCTAACTTAAATGCCTAAAATGTTTAAAGTAAGAACGGTTTTCGGTATCATTTCTAACTGAACGTATATTGTTTAGCTATTCGCTTAAATCTTCTACTGTACTTTGTTTTTAAAGATAAGTCTACATGGTAAAAATAATTTGCACAAAAATATATGAATGCAGCAGAAATTTAGCCGTAAATGTATGCCTGAACACATACTAATGTATTTTAAACACATAAATTTACAATGCAAATCAAATAAATTTACATTCTCGGTCATTTTTAACAGCATATGGCGTATGTTGTCTGCTACGTCATACATCTCGCGATATTATCACGATACCTTCCGTGGTTCAATGGAACAGTAGTGTTAAAAAATGTATTTAAATTGCAAAATTTAGCTAAAAACATATTTTTATGAGATTTATTTTGCTCTTTTCACATTATTAAATTTTCAGCGGAAACATGATTGCAGGTTTTGCTATAAGTAAAATAAAATTCGTGTATTAAAAAAATTTAAAATAATTTTACGTCTTTCATGATGTTTCTAGAAGTGTAACGGCTCGTGCAAATTTTTGGCAATTTATAGCTAGAATATTACTGTTTACTAACGTTACGTCTATTCTGAATGCAGTTTGTTAATTCTTAGGGCCGTAGGCCTTTGCCTCAAAAAATTCGCACAGTAATCAGACTACTTTATAAGTGATCACAAATTAAGTTTGATTATTTAGAAGGAACGGTTACAGTAAACTCAAAACACTAGACAATTAATTAAATTTTATAAAAAAAGATTACTCAATAACAATGATTTGTACTATGCATAAACAGATCAACTTATGTCTCCATTTTTTAATGTTTTTTTTATTCTTGGTATTTAGAAGGGTTATCTTGGATAAATATATTCAAGGATTTCTAACAGTAATGATATTACCTATTTAAGGTATTATCATTACTGTGAGAAATCTATAATAAATCGCAAAGCTGATTTTAAAGAAAGGCATACACAAAACCACTGACATATTGTAGCAATCTTTTCTTCCTCGTTGATTTCTCGATATTACTGTGATAGTTCAGCTGATCCTCATTCGTGCATGCTTTTTCAAGGAATTATTACTTAATAGTTCATCAGTTTTATTGTTAAATTATTTTGTGCATTCAGTAATTTATTAGTATGCTTAAATTAAACTTCAGTCGAACTAAAATTTCTACCACGATACACAGTAAAAAAAATTTTGTACTTTTACAAAAAGGTTTTTTGGAAACCAGTTTCCAAAAAAAGTTTTTTGTAACACTACGCAAATATTTTGTAAAATTTACAAAAATCTTGTAAATTTACAAATTTCTTTGTATATTTACAAACATATCTGTAAATCTACAAACAAATTTTGTATATTTACAGCTAATATCTGGTTCAGTTTACAATAATTTCCTGTAGTGTTACGAAAAATTTTTTTGGAAACTAGTTTCCAAAAAATTTTTTTGTGAAAGTACGAAATGTTTTGTAAAATGTGAAAGGTCTCCTAGGATTATTTTGTTTCAATTTGAAAAATCAGCTCATTAGCATTATTTAACTAGTTCCCAAAGTTGTTTACGATATTTGTAACCACTTTAAAAAGGTTTGACATCTTACTTTTATTATCTGACTGATAATGTTCTGATATTACGTTACAAGAATTTCCTTGTAAATGTACAATTTTTTTTTACTGTGTATATGTAGGAAATAATGCACGCATACTTGCAACTACTTAAACTACCTGACTTTTTTGTTACCGTAAACCGGGATACTTTGTAAATTTTCGGGTTTTTTGACAACTGAAAATGTTAGATTTGGGGTCTTGTGGTAAATAAATATATAATTGGAAACTTTTATTTGAAATAATTTCTTTTGAACATATAGTTAACCTTGAAAACTCTCTTTGCAAAACATAAATACCAAAATTTTGGGTGGGGCAAAGTAACCCCACAAGGTCAAAGTAACCCCGGTTTACGGTACTTATGAAGAGTGAAACGTGTGAGACATATGCATGCTGCAATGGTTTGTATTTCGAATTTCCAAGAAAACAGAGCCGGCCTTCGTATCGCAGACTGTTAGGCGCCAGACTGTGATGCGAGATGTACCGGGTTTGAATCCTGGTTGAGGCATTAGTGTTGTGTTGTACCTTCACCTCACCCTCGTCGTCTCTAAAGAAAGAGTTGTTCAATTCACGTACAAGAAAAAATATTTGTATATTCATGAAAACCCTTCCCAAAGCATTGGGTTAAAAAGTACTTCACTACCGCACTAATCCACAGTCACTCAAATAACAGAGTAAGTGTTTTAGAAAGGTATGCTAAGAGTTTACATGAAGAATGATATACAGACTGTCAGGTAATTAAATACGGAAAACGGAATTCACCCTTTGAATAAGTGACCAAAGCTAAGCAGAAAATACTAGTTGCTAGGCCTTTAGTTTACGTAAATGGATCCAAACACCACTGGGCGGTAAAGCACTATCGGGTACTGGTACATAGTTGGCACTGCCATACAAATTTTCTCTTTAACAAAGGATATGTCGAAATTTTTCTCTTTGATTCGGTCGCAGATTCGTGTGGTGCACTCATCCGGCATCCGTAGCAGAGTCGGTTATGTTGCAGTCTACGGTGCGAGAGGTCCCGGGTTTGAATATGTACTAGGGGATTAATGTTGTTTGGTCCCTTCACCTCAATGCACCCTCGTCAGCTTTCAATAACTAGTAGTTAAGTGTGTTAAAGTGGGGAATAGTCGTTGTTTTATATTTGTATGAAATAGCGATAGTTTTGTAGACATTTCTTGGAAGCTCATTTTTATCTTCCAAAAAAATTAGCTCAGCCAGTTATCCAATAGCTAATAGGATTTCAAAGTAAAATTTTGCACGTGTTTAGTTCCTATAAGCCGCAGAAATCAATGATCATTATGTAATAAAAAAAATCAGAATAAAACTACATGTAATGGGCTGAAATTTTGAATTACTTTGCCTTTTTATTACAATACAAATATGTTTTATCATTTATTTTAAGGCATGTCAAACAGTAGGTCGTGACGTGTAGTTTCAGTGTGAATTTTCCAATTTTATATTGTTCACTGGTTTTTGCGGCTAATTATAACTGGAACTGACAAATTTTGACTTTGAAGTCCCATTACAAGAAAACTGGCTGAGATGAATTTTTTTTTGTTTGAAGAAACTGTACTTAAGTAACCCCGGCAAAACCAACACTATTTCATACGAACATAAAATTACGATTTTTCTTCTCTTGGACACCCTTAGATGGCCTTAACCCTCTGACCTCACAATGTGGTGCAGTCAGCTTTCACTAATTACCATATCCTTTACTTTAACTTTGCTGTTTTTGGACTTGTAAACATTATTGTCACATAAACTACTCGTGAATGCAGAAGAAGTTAACCCTAAAATACGTGGCTGGGCACAAACTTAAGTGAGTATTTAATCACAAATGGAAAGGACAAGGAAAGTGAATTTATTTGCAATGTAATTTTAGCAGCGTTTGTTGTCTGCTACGTCACAATGCTCGTCTTTTTTTTTTTTTTTTTTTCAAGATGCCACCAGTGGATTGATGGAACAGTCGCCTTACGATATTTTTTACCAATGAGTATTATCTACAAAATTTTAAATTATACTCACACAGCACAGTAACGATCCGTGAATTTTCTGACATTCTGTAAATTTTTTAAAATTATAAATGACCGTTGTTTTAATTGAAAATTATGAAAGTTGATGATAGTAATTTAATATAGTTTATACAATCTCACTTAAATATTAAAGGAAATACGACCGTTACTTTAAAAATAAGCTACACAGTTAAGAAAAATATAATTGGCCACTTCTCGATTAGTGTAGAGGAGGTTTAGATACGATATATAATGTGCAGTTTTCCCAAGAGGTGTTGCAGAAAGAAGGCAGGTAATTGCGACTGATGCCTGGAAAAAACGTCGAGATTAAGAGTACGTGGGTTTACCGTACGGGGAAGATAGCTGGTGTTTTTCCAAACATCTTCAGTTTTGATTATTTTCCTTTGGATTGTGTTTTCATTTCCTGGCAGTTTTTTTTTGTCGAACGGGATTTTGAAGCGTAACAGTCAAACTAATCAGTCATTGACTGCGAATTAAAGAATTTACTGAGTTTTCTTTCCGTCAATAAGCCACTTATTTGGCGTGCAGCGGTAGACAAATATAATTTTTTTTTGTAATAGGCTTTCAACGGCTACAATGTAATGTCATTGGGCTGAAATGTCGGTGGTTTGAGGTCCTACACAGGTTTGTGAATTTGTAAATTTTCCAGGTATATAAGTTTAAAAAGTCGTTTTTAGCAATTTTATGGGACATAAAATTATATAATACTTAACCAAACCTACTGATTTTCGAAAGCAACATTGTGTAAAGTTTGTATTCTATTCATAAATATACATATGTAATGCATGTTATAATTTCAGTACCAAAGAAACATTTTTCTACTCGTTGAAATACATTTATAGCGCACATAACGTAGACAATTAAGTTTGTGTGTTACTTAGCAAACGAAAAATACTTTTTCTCGTATCACAATTATAAATTTCAAGGAGATATAAAGTGTGTGTATATATATATATATATATATATATATATATATATATGTGTGAATATATATATATATATATATATATATATATATATATGTGTGTGTACATGTATGTATATAACATATATGTAAACTAACATTACAGTTGGGCGGTGCTATACACAACTAGACCAGTCGCCAATTTTATGTTCCCAGCAAAACTTGATTTAAGTTTTTCGGATTTGATACGGTTTTCAAAAATTATAACACTCCCTCAAATGTAGTATTATTAACAACAGGACAAATGCCTTTTTAATGCAGAAAAATATTTTATGCCGAACTAGCAATTTTCGCTTAGTCAAACGGGGCACAAACCGTCCAGTTTAAGTTCGAGTGTGTTTATTTTATACATAACTGTTGGGGGAGGCCTGGAGGCTGATTTGAATCTCAGGAGAACGCGCGAAGAGCGACTAGGTGTGGTGACACTCTGAGGATTCCCCATCACATTCCGGTGAGGTAACTGTAAATATTCTTTCCCGGCCGGGAATCTATACCGGACCTTTTTCCCAATGGCAAGAAGCTCTTACCACATGTTTTTAAATTTTAGACTGCTTGGTAAAATCTCAACATCACCAACGAGCCTAACATCCCCTATTTTCAACTTTGACAAATCCCCTGTTATACAGTTTTGTTGTCTTTGGCGATTGAAACGACTTGGACAAACACAAATTTTACATCCAGCTGGACATGGGAATTTAACCCAGAACCCCTCGCACTAAAGTCGACCGCTTAACCAACTGAGCTACGGGGAGTCGACTCCACAGTGCCAAGCGACCGGATGCATAATTGACCAGATGTCGTTATTACCTTATCTTTATAATATTATACATGGTATATAGTGATGCTTTACCTATTCTGACATAATGCGCATGACGCAAGTAAAAGTGGAATCATTGAACTTCTGCATAGTTTGGCCTACAAAGTTTTTATAATGTTTTATGCGTCGACAAGGCAGAAGGAATAGTTTTTTACATTGTATAAAGTTGGCATTTCTCGACTACTGTGGCTTACACTAGATCTATATGACTTTCCGTACAAAAATATTGCTTTCTTCTCCGGAAGGTTACTAGTAAAAGAAAATTAAAAATAAATAGTGAATTTGTGACTATTTGATAACTTTTGAGAAGGTAAAATCTGTGACATGTCGGACGGGAAATTTCAATAAATCTTATTGTATGCGTACAGCGAAAATTAAAGATTTCGTCGGCAGGTTCTGATTTTTCACAAAGTAAGAAAAATTGTCTAAAATATCAAATCGGTAAAAATTTATGAAAAAATTAAACTTGCACTCCTAGTGTCCTGACGACGACTAGTTAACTACGATTATCGGCAACGAACGAACTACCTTCATTTAAAGGGGAGTGCTAGACAATTTTATTGTATTTTCAATTTTATGAGCTTATTTGTATTGTTTTGCAAAAATTTTTTCTTTGACAGAGCATAGGATATATTCACGGTTAACTGCCTGACGTAAAAAAAAATTCAATATTTCATTACGTTGTCATGCAGAATCATTGCAAGGGAATTTTTAAAGTTTACCAATAATTCTCTTGTAATTATTCTGCATGACATATTATTAAAAACCTTATTTATTGTTTATATCTAGCAGTTTACCAGGAATATATCATACGCTTTGTCGAATAGAACATTTTGATAGTACAGTTTATGAATAAATATTATGGCTCAAAAACTTTAAACACAGTAAAAGAAAACTAAAAATAAATAGTGAATTTGTGACTATTTGATAACTTTTGAGAAGGTAAAATCTGTGACATGTCGGACGGGAAATTTCAATAAATCTTGTTGTATGCGTACAGCGAAAATTAAAGATTTCGTCGGCAGGTTCTGATTTTTCACAAAGTAAGAAAAATTGTCTAAAATATCAAATCAGTAAAAATTTATGAAAAAATTAAACTTGCACTCCTAGTGTCCTGACGACGACTAGTTAACTACGATTATCGGCAACGAACGACCTACCTTCATTTAAAGGGGAGTGCTAGACAACTTTAATGTATTTCCAATTTTATGAGCTTATTTGAATTATTATATAACAATTTTCTCTTTGGCAGAGCATGGGATGTATTCATGGTGAACTGCTTGACGTAAATAAAAATTGAATATTTCATTACGTTGTCATGTAGAATCATTGCAAGAGAATTTTTAAAATTTACCAATAATTCTCTTGTAATTATTCTGCATGACAAATTATTAAAAATCTCATTTATTGTTTATATCTAGCAGTTTACCAGGAATATATCATATGCTTTGTTGAAGAGAACATTTTGATAGTACAGTTTATGAATAAATGTTATGGCTCAAAAACTGTAAACACAGTAACACTGTCTAACACTGCCCCGTAAGTTGAGTCCTCGACTGGCGCATGGACGGCGTTGTAGCGTGTCACGCGAATTCAATTTCACGCGAAACCGCTTAACATATTCGTATTTTGTTTATATATGAAAAAAATACACAATTAAAATTATGCTTCCGTGTATTGAAAAATTCAGTACGCTTGTTAGAAACATGATTTTCGAGCTTCTGAAAATGGCTAAAAACGACTCTTTATATAGCCGCTGTAACTCCGAAAATAATGATTTTCTTTGGACCGCTGCAGGCTAACTCCGAAAATATTACTCTAATTCGTAAAGTGCAAAACGATAGGTATGCGTTTATCTGTAATTCATATTATACATAAAATATAATGTTGTAGTCACCGCTTTAAGGACACGCTCAATAGTGTCTACTGTTTTTGCGATAATAATTTTTTCAGCTTAAACGAGAGCAAATATGAAAAATCTGTCTGGCAGTTTTGTTTAAAATGGTTATTGCCAGACATATTTTTGAAATCAGCTCTCGCTGAGCGTTTAAAAATTTAATATCGCTATAAAGTAGAAACTAGGGCGTATGGCCTTAAAGTCCCATAGGAAAAAGATTCCAACGAAAACCTTGCTCGCCTGTTTGGCGCGCTGCGAATAGAGGTCATATGCTTCTCGTCAAGAGTGGGAAACTGGCTCTTATCGTACGCTGTTCCCACGCGTCAAAGGTGGAAATTCAACACCGGCCAAGATTTCTCTTAAGAGGATGATTTGGAAACCGAACCTTCGGCGACTGTGGGTGAGAGAGGGATTGCCAGAAATCCCTGAGTGTGGCCCGATCAGTTTCATAAAGTTGGTCGCGTGCCGCGCAAGCTACCTGGAGGCATCTGTGTTTGCGATTGCTTCCCTGGAGAGCGCTTTGATCATGCGAGCGCTCCCGAGAAGACGATCCCGAGCTATTCGATACTCCTCGGGCTCCAGCACAAATTTAATTAGCCGGCTGTGCACTTGACAGGCTTCAGACTTAACTCCGTGCACGCGGCCTTGTGACGCCGCCTGCTTTATTCCTCCCAACTTCGCTTGTTCTCCGAAGATTATGAGCTTTCGAGGTCCCTCGGAGGTCTGTGGAAGTTGCCGCCTTTCCACCTGTGACCAAACTGAATTAAAAGCCTTGTTGTAGTTGCTGTAATTCGATTAATAATAATATTTATATTACATTTATAATTATTCAAATATAATAATAATTCTGTTGTACATATTCTTCAGAAGTTTACTTAACGTGGCTATTATCTGCGTATTTTATAGAAATATTCCTGAGCCTGCCGCGGATAGATACAAGTTAAGACTTAAATTGAAATAATAAATAAAACTGACTCACAGGATACTTAATTTCAAATCGATCATACCAGTAGAATTGTTCACATTCGGCTGAACAGATTTCATTTAATCATAGCTAAGTAACGCTCTCAATCAAGTTGCCTTTCAAAAAAATCTAAATCAGTTCATTTGTTTACGAGCTATGAAGCCATACACAGACACGTCAAACTTATAACAGGCCTATTTTTGCGTCGGGGGTAAAAAAGGGACAAAGATTCAGTTTGGTCATCGGCACTACATGGATGGTTCCTTCAGCATTTTGTTATGTAGAATAAGAAAAGAGCAAGGCAGTGTCATAAAAGGTTTCTTTTTTTGGGGGGAGGGGGAACAAGAGGGGCATTTGTTCCGAGCCTCACGTTCTTTTTAACTAAAAAAAAAAAAAAAAAAAAAAAAAAAAAAAAAAAAAAAAGGAATTGTTAGTAATTGAAATGAACTGGGGTTTTATTATGCGTAGCACAACAATAAGAAGTATTCATTATGTTTTGTAAGAACTGCATTTTAGTATTCTAACTTATATTAATGTTGCTTAGCCCGCATATAGCATATACCTATAATTTTTCTGTGTGAACTGAATTCAGTTTCTTGTTGTACTTGTAACTGTAATGATTATATTAGTGACTACATGTCAATACAAAGGTAAATACTCCACACGTTACAAATTATCACCGCATCTTAAAAGCAATATAAACTGACTAGCGCGGCAGCTTCGATTTATGTGGCCCCTGGCCTCACATTCTCACGAAACAGCACTGGAAAAGAGAGATTCCTTCTTCTAACCGAATATATTGTTACTTATGCAGAACAGCTTTGTGTAAAATGTACTCATGTATCACCGACAGCTAAACTGGATTACTGTGCCTATTTTAACAGAACTATGGTATCTAAAACAATACCATTCTTACAGTACATGAACTAGATTTTATTTAAGGCCGATCCTCGATTAAGTTTTGGTACGTTTGGCCTACGCCGGAAAAACTGAGCAAATGAATTGTGCCAGTTTATCCTTCTTCATTATATGCACAATTTCCTAGAACAGTTTCTCTATTTTCTTCTGTTGTATATGGCAGACGTTCACTCCCTCGGAGTATTTTGGTCCCTCAAAAAACAAAACAATTCCTTTTGTCACAGTTATTGATTGTGTATATCTTAGTACGCCAGCCTACAGCGGACATACTTTCTTACTTTCGTCAATTCTATTCGGTAATCTGAATTTCGTTGTTGACTTTCGTACCGAAGACTTATAAGCCTTTATATTTATTATTTGATTTTAACCGCCATAAATAGACGGAAAACTCATGTAAAGATGATAAAACTTCGGGAGAAATTTGCGTGTTTAATGTCGTAGATCTGTCTTCGTAGGAAGGTTCACATAAACCAAATGTTGTGCTTTTTCACCTTTTTGGGTGTCTAACTTCAAAATATTTTAAATTCACGTCTTAGACATTTGTATATGTATCCAATTGAAGTGCAAATCACGACGCTAGTCCGTTCAGTCGAATCAAAATCGATTATCTATTAAAAAACACATATGACCACTGCACAGTTCGAATTTCGAAAAATCATAAAACAGCTTTTCGATCATTTCTATAATCATCATCCTGAAGAAAAAATTAATTAACTGTAAATCTCGACTGGTTCGATAAATATCGAGGATTTATCTGAAACACATTCAAGGTCTTATCACCACCAAAGAGAGTGAAGTAAAAAAAAATTAAATCACGTTTTAGACTACTTTACTGGTGTCTTGAACGTGAAAAACACGACAATAGCCCGCTGGGTTCAAGATATATCGACGATTAACTGAAAACACTTTTTACCATGTTTCACCCCTTTTCTCCTCCTTAGGTGGCGAATTTTTAAATTTCCTAAAATAAATTTTCAAGTATTTGACTAAGCATCATTCTTAAACAAAAATCACGTCGCTATATAAAAATCAATGGGCTCGATATATATCGATTGTGAATCGAAAACACATTTTACCCCTTTTTTATCTCCTTAGGATTTAATGCGGAATTTTTTTAGTGGTGGAATATTTACAAAAGCATCAATTTAAAGCAAAGAGCACTTCGATATCTTGTTTTGTTCGATAGATATGGAGGGATAATTGAAAACACATATCACTCACGTAATTTCATCCTCTTAATTAAACAATTTAGAAACTTCTTAGAGTCCAGTCATAGACGTTTGTATACGTAACCAATTAGAGTAAAAATCACGACGATAGCTAATTGTGTTTCAAAGATATAGACGATTAATACAAATTAACATTTTGCTCCTTTTTACAGCTTGGGGGTCGAATTTTAAAAAAAAATCCTAAAACTACTTTTTGGGTATTTACGTAAGCAATATTGTGAAGTGAATACCAACTCTTTATACCGAAGGATTCGATGGATATCGATAGGTAATCGGAAACACATTAAAGGTCTTTTCACCCCCTTAATTGTTGAATTTCGAAAAATCCTTCAATTGGCCAATATGCATTTTTACGAGTGTCCTATTAAAGTAAAAATCACGATGATAGGCCGTCGGGTTCGAGCTGTAATGACGTTCCTTCGGGAAATACATTTCACCCTTTTTCACCTCCTTGGAGGTCGAATTTCGAAAAAAAAAAAAATCCCTTCTTAGTGTTCGCCTACGACCTAAGGGGAACCCCCACCCAAAATATCACGTTTCTAGGTCCAGTGGTTGGGCTGCAGTTTGATGTGTCAGTCAGCGTTCATATTTATATTTAGATTGCCAATATATGACGCTGTGTCCTGCAGTTACTTTGGGCTTAACTGGGTGTTTTTTCTAACAGACATCATAAGAAATAGCCTCTACCATTAAAGTAATTTGCGTAAGAGCAAACATTTATTGGTATTTTAATGATAATATGGCAGTGCTTATTGTTTTTTCTTTGCAACGCATTTTAAGAAACTCTGTTCTTAAATCCATGTTATAAGAATGTAGTTGGTTGATAAGTGATTTAGTTAGTTATAGTAAATTGCTGAAAGTTACGTGACCATTGAATTTGATAAGTTTTATATAAGTGCTAAAAGGAAAACATACCGAAATCCATATTTTCACATAATCTCAAAACAATAAACATTACAAACATATATGGAATCCTAAAAAAAAAAAAAAAAAAAAAAAAAAAAAAAAAAAAAAAAAAAAAAAAAAAAAAAAAAAAAAAAAAAAAAAAAAAAAAAAAAAAAAAAAAAAAAAAAAAAAAAAAAAAAAAAAAAAAAAAAAAAAA
>PNEQ01020818.1:0-16168 GCA_003012365.1 Medauroidea extradentata | reverse complement strand
TTATGATCTAAAGGTGTTTGTCATCGCAAAACAAATTTATTAAAATCATACGTTGATGTGGAACTTAAGATCACAGTTTCATGATGTAACTCTTTTGCGATTTCATTCCAAAGATACTGAATTTTACTGTTCGCTGTGGAGGTTTCAGCTCCCATCCTTGCGCTCGCGTATCCACATCCTGTCTGAACCAGTAGAGATGACGTCCCCTGTAATAATCTCGGTATCCGACGCTTGAATGTGACTCAGGTTCAGGATTGGGAGCAGTAACGCTAATAAACGAATGGCCGAGTGAGCCAAGAAACGGGAATGCGGGCAGATACCGCGAAGGAGAAAATCCAGACTTTTGTAAATGAGCCAATCTTTTTTTTTTTTTTGTCCTCACAGTCGCTAAACGGGCGGGGAGATGGGGTACCGCTCAGACTCGCATCGGAGGGGTTGGGTAAAAGTTTTGCAGAGGAGTTGGGGTGTTGGGGGGCTTGATGAGATCGTGATGGAACTCGGCAGAAGTTGGCACTGTCGCCTCATTTGCTTCCCGCGGCGGAAGATAAAAAAACACTGTCGACCGACCGCTGCCAGCCGAGGTATTGTAGACGCAGTACA
This sequence comes from Medauroidea extradentata, assembly GCA_003012365.1. NCBI lineage: Eukaryota > Metazoa > Arthropoda > Insecta > Phasmatodea > Phasmatidae > Medauroidea > Medauroidea extradentata. Next base: position 15,568 of record PNEQ01020818.1, on the reverse strand, counting down.
GGCCTGCGTTATTCAAAGCTCGTCGTTCCTTACGTGGTTGTGATAAACGTTAAATGAAGTCCACCGCTGAATAAAGATAAAACGTCTTCGACTGGAGGTAACTACGTTCTAAAAAGGAGAGATAACGCACATTTTACCATCACGACAATTTTTTATTTCTATACTCTCGCGTTAAACATTAAAAAAATAATAGGGTTCGAAATATACTTTTTTTAATGCATTAACGAAAATTAATTTGGTAACAAATGTTAAATTAATAACTTTATAGTGTAGCAATGGTACAATCAAATATTCCGTAAGAAAAGCACCCTTCTTATTATTCAAATTAATTCAAATTATATTATTAACAAAGTTTGTTTTACATGAAAAGTAACAATCTTTTTTTTATGGTTCACTCGAAGTTATTTTAATATACTTACGTGAACAAATATAGTTCGTGTGAGTTGTTTCCAAAAGTGATCATTTGAAAAATGTCATTTTAACACAAATTTCCCAACTAAACACAGTAGCTTTAAGGCCATGAGCCATCATTTCTTCTAATTACAGGATACTGTTATTAATTTTACTCCTTAACGAGAGTAGATATTAAATAACTATTGCACTGTTTTGTTGAAAATTGTTTTCGTTTCTGTCAAGTCTAACTTTAATAAGACAAAAAATTAACTAGGTTTCGCTAATTAAATTTTTTATTGGCAATTTCCTTAAATACGTAAATAGCTGAAACCATTTTGTATTTAGTCTCTTATAAATTTCTATACATACTTCAGTAAATTTTCATAGTTCTGAGAGCACTTGTATTTACATTACAATCATACCTATGCATACGTTTTGAACTAACTTCTATTGTTTATTTTAATATAAAAATTGTCAACTTATGTGCGAAACGTGGTCTAGCAAATATCGGTGTGTAAAAAGTACATATGAATTTTGTAAACTATATATACGAATTACGTATAGTTAGGTACATCCTATTACGTTTCAACCGTCTCAAGCAAAAATCTAGTTGGACATTTGATAAAGTTTCAAAATAATAATTTGTATGTTCAGTGTTAGAGTCAGTGGAATTTGAGCACTTTATGCAAATACAAAATGTGTCCTTTGATACGATTTGAAGATGATATAAATAAACTTGCAAGTATACGTTAGGCTAGTTTAATGTGTCTTAACGTTGCATGAGCTGAGTTAAACTGAAATAATTTACCAAACTCCTTCAGTTCCTGAGTGCAGCTTCATGTATATTATTAACAGGAAACTTTCACATGGATAGGAATAAACAACGCTAAGTTCGTACAATGCCATATCCTTTGTTGAAAATCAATTCGTAACCCTTGATTCTGAATTTGGTTACGAAACCAAGTTTTATATTTATTTAAATAACCTAACTACAAAATGTTTCAAAATTGTCATAACTGACACAAACAAAGTTATAAATAAATGTGTGACTGAAGTTGTCAAGCAAATCAAACAATTTTTTTTTACAATGCGATAGGAATGAAGTTACTACATTTATCAGAAATTAATTAATACATCTTAATTCTTAACATACTTTGTGCCAGTATAATGGTTACTTTTACGAATGCCGCTTTAAAGAAGTATTTTTAACCCAGATTCCATGATATACCTTATAATTTTTAGATGAAGAATTGTGACTAAATATTAAATTTTGTAAACATTTTCAAAGTCTTGGTTAGTAACGTAACTGATAGCGTCCTTAATATTTTTCGAGCATTGTTTCGTGTTCATAAATTTGTGTATTTTTATATGGTGCAGTCAAACATATGTAAATCACTTTTTTTTTTTTTTTGGAATCGCTAAGCTACCAACTTTACTTTAAACGTGAGGGTTAAAATTAAAACGCAATTCGTATTACGAGTCAGACTTCGATATTATTAAAATGAGATTTTATTTAGAAGTGTAACGTTTACTGGTTTACAAAAACCCCTTAGTAAAATTGTAGAGCAAAATGTTTAAATTATAACAAAACTTTCGAATCAGGTATGTATTATTCTCATATAAATTTTAATCGATAAATGGCTTTACTTTCAATATGTCATATTTGTATCATCTATTTTTAAAATACAAATGTAAGCAATTATTAACGGTCAAATTATTTTTCACTGCATTAAAAATGCGCGTTTGGATTAACTGCTATCTTTGCTTAGCCAGGTAAAAAGTAATTAAAAAGCTTTTACGTGAATTAGTTAAAAAAGTGAAACAAACAAAATTTATTTTACTATGTATACAATAAATGATATGATTTGTGTTTGGTATTATTCACTCATTCAAATTCTTTGGTCACAAATATTTTCGATTGTTTCTCGTGTCATAAAATATTAGTTACCTTTCTTATAGGCCACATATTTGAGTTAAATAGTTATTAACATTTTTATCAATATGTTAATTTGAAGCCAAATACTTTTTAGCACATACCTATAAATTAGTGTTTATGTTTAGTACAATAATATTATAATATTTAAATTTTATGTGCAGATTAAATAATTTCGCTACTAAATTTAATAAAACAATTGGGTTACATTAGAAAGTAGGTTATTTAAAAAGACAAAAAATTTAGGAAACGGAAATTAAATGAATATTTTAGCATTGCTGTCCAATATAATGAATTACATTTGTTAAAATTTTAAGTGCTAATACAATTTGTCTTTTTAGACGATTTCGAGATTAAATTATTTTTCTTTTGCTGTAGGCAAGTGTACAATTTTGTTGTTTTTTACTCGCATGTATGATATGGTTGCAACCGTCGTAAGCTGCAAATGCGGGATTTGTAAATATTTGTTGCATTTTATTAATTTCTTTTGAAGAGCCGATTTGTAAAAGACGCCATAAATTTTGTCAATATTTTATATTGCGATTTTGCCGTCTATTCCGTTAATTTTTCATTTTTAACGGCTGTCGATACGCAGAAAGTAACTATACTACATAATTGATTTTGTGTTTTAATAAAAAAGTCCATTCTCCATGTATTGAAATGTCGATCACGCACTAAAGTCAAACTACATTTGCTGCAATGTAAATTGCGTTAATGAACGGTACAGAAACGAAGAATGAATGAACATAAAAACATTAGTTATGCAATGCCTTGCGTTTAGAGCACAGCTCTTGCAGCTAAAACCAAGCTAGGTGGACCATGGATAACAAGTTGGACTCGCGTTCGGGAGGACCTGGGTTCGATTCCCGCCTCCGGCCATTCTGATTTCGGTCTTCCATGGTTTCCTGTAATCACTCGATTTAAATTAGTGGTGCTTGTTTCATAATTCGGTATGCTTGCACGTAAAGTGCGTGTAGAACTTAAAGTTAAATGAACGTTAAAGTAAAAATTTGTATGAATCGAGTATTTCGTAAATTATAAATGGTACAAAATTATTTATATTTCAAATTACTATGCAGCTTCTTATCTTCATTACTTACATATAACAATAGAAAATACTATTTAAAAAAAGCACTGATATAAATATAATCGTGAAACTCAGTTCTATATTTTTAATATGTTGTGTAGTGTTCACGTTGTCGCCCTCGATAATGATATTTAAATCACGCGTTTATTTCAAATATATGTAGTTTTCAACTATGCTCTACGTTTATTTTATTGCTAATCTAAGGTGTAAGGTTGAAAGCAAATGTACGATTTTTGAACCGTATTACTTAATTGATTAAGGTAATACATTATTAGAAATATATTTTCTTATACTCTGTAAATTTTAATCAAATTGTTGCTTTAAACTGTAGAGAGTTATATTAATTTGGATAACATTTCTAAAACTACAATTTTTAGTTATATTTTACATGGGAAAATATTTGAAATTCTTGTTTCCTTTCCTAATTTCTACGGATTACAGTCGACATTTATTTTGTAACTGAGTAATGGTATAGATAAAAACGTTTTTTATGTCATTTCTAATAATACATAAAAAATTACACCTCTTGTAGAGTTTTTACAGATTAAGCTATGATTTAGCACGTGATAATTTCAATCGAGTTGTTTTCCATAACATCTTATCTTTGAAGTAGTCTAAAACGTGCGTAGTAGGAGTGCCTCGTGTATCAGTGATGCGCAATAATTTGATCGTTACTGTGGGAAACTGTCACAACGCCGTTATCATTTTCACGGAAGCCATCATGGACAGGCAGTTAATGTGTGATACACTTCTTCTTTCACAAGAACACTTATAGTGGGTTATTCCGTAATATGTTGCTCAAGTGATGCTCAGTACACACATTTTAATTATATCTGAAATGATGAACTACAAATTACTCTGTGTGTTTTATTCATTACTAGCACCTGCCCGTGACTTCGTTTGGGTGGTTTTCAATTTAAAAGTTTTTTTTTGCACTGAACAAAGGTTTATTGGTCACTACAAAATGTTTTGTCATTAAGAAACTTACCAAATGTTTTTGTGGTGACCACAAAGTATCCTTGGCACAACCGATAAAGTTTTGCAGCGACTGCAAAAAGTTTTTGTAACCCGCACAAAAAATTTGTGAGGTCCATGTTGACAAAATGTTTTGTGGTCACCGGAAAACCGTTTTTTTTTGTGTGGGTCCCAAGTTCTGCACCAAGCCACGTTTTGCCCCTTCTCCCACTAAGTACATAAATTTTTGTCAGGAACTTTCGCGATCGCATGCGTAGCTCACCAAAGCTTCATCGTAATGGGACGAATCGTATAGGAATGGATAGAGACCACATTCTGCTCCCTGCCACGGTTCGCCCATGCATAAGTCTTCTGTCAGAAACTTTCGGGGTGAACGCGTAACAATTAACCATAATTTAATCGGAATCGGATGAATGGTGTATTGCAAAGCAGTTTAATTACCACGTTCTGCCATCCTCCAATGTATACATTTTTTTTTCCCAGAAACATTCGTAGGCGAAAGCACAACTTACCAAAGTTTAATCGAAGTTGAATGAATGTCACTCGTTACAAACAAACAGGCAGACAAAAATATTATGTGCAGAGATTGCAATAATTTTTTAACGCCTCCGGTACGACCGTTCGAAGAAATGTTTGAGCCTTCCTTCCTTAGTTCTTGATGTATTCTTATAGGAGATGAATGTGGAAAACGAGTAGACGTTACTGTTGACAGGTGGCTTATGTCGGGGTTCTTCCATTGTTCCCTGTCCTCAGAGGAGCCACGGTGGCCGAACGGTCAGACCATTCGCCTGCCACCAAGACGATCCGGGTTCGATTCCCAGCGAGGTCGGTCCCCGGGTTTTCGTATGTGGGGATCGTCCCGGACGATGCCGTTAGCCGGCGGGTTTTCTCGGAGATCTCCCGTTTCCCCCTGCCCTTTTCATTCTGGCACTGCTCCGCACTCGCATCATGTCGCCCTTCACCGGCGCTGAAGACCTCGATGTTGAGCGCTGACCAAAATATCCCAATCACCCCTGTCCTTGAGGGGGGGTGTTAGAAGACAATGTTATTGTATTTTCATTTTGTAAGCCATAACATTTATTCAAATTGAATTATCAAAATTTTTTCTTCAACAAAGCATAAGATGTAGGCCATTCTAAGTAAACTGCTTCACATGATAATAATGAAATCTTTAATTAATTTGTCAGGCAGAATCATTAAAAGAGAATTCTTTAAAGTTAACCTACGATTCTCTTGCAATGATTCTGCATGATATACTAATGAAAGATTCCATTATTATTTATGTCGAGTAGTTTACCAAGAATATATCCTAAGCTTTGTCGAAGAGGAAATTTTGATAATTGTATTTGAATAAATTATATGGCTGAAAAACAGACGATATAATAAAATTGTCTAACACTTCTCCTTCAAGAACTTTGGCTTCTCGCTCGTATACCCTAATTTTGTTATGTTATCCAATGTTTATCATACGTTTTGCGCATCCAATCGGGAGATATCTTTCGGAATGCGATGCATTCACTCTTTATACTGTTTTATTTATTTTATCACTTAACGTGCCATAGAAAAGCTCAAGGCCTCGGTAGAGGTACACGGGGGATAAGGATAGGAGTAAGCCAGCACGATTTTAAGCAACCAGCCCAGCATTTTGCAGGAGTGATTTCAGAAAACTATAGAAAACGAAAATCTGGATGGCCGGAGAAGGGGCTTGAACCCGGGTCCTTTACGCATGCTACGCAAGTGTTTTACTATTTCTATACAACGCACGGTATTTCACCACGCAAGTTATTTGTTTTGTCTTGTTTAGTCCATACAAATTAGAATTCAACTGAATACATTTAGATTGCCTCTTCGTGACCAAATAAATACGCCTGCTTACTTATGATTAAAATAGAAAATTATTTCTCGCTGGTAAATAGCATTTTTTGATTAATGAAGTTCATTATATCTAACTGGTCTTGGAACGCAACGTATTAACCTACGAAAGTAATAATAGGCGTTGTTTTCTGTCTGGAGTATAAAATAACGTTATCCACAGTTAAGACACTGCTCTTTGAGACACGATTGTAATATTTCTTTCCAAGCACAGTGTAAGCTACTGTAGTAGTGTTTATTTCCCTCATTCTCCGCCATAATAGATAACATTTATAGAACAGAATAAGCATTTAGGAACTCCCCAGTTCAAAATCTTGTGATTACCTCCTTCCCGAAAACTTTTTGTTTGCCACAAGTTCATGAATAGAAACTTTTAAAAAATGTGTCATGTGATTAAATGCTGTATTAGATTAAATTCTTATCATAAGGTCTGTTTTATGTAAAATATATTTTTAAGGCAAACATTTGGTGTAATCTAGCACTTACACAAACAAAAATCCTTCCATACATCAAATTTGGTATAACATACTCTTTTTATATATTTGTTGTTAAATTTATTATCCTGTCATAACTGTATTGTCATTTTTTATTTACTTGTTTCTAGTTTATTAAATTACTGTTGTAGTTCTTTAAAAATTTAGTGACATTGGCTTCCTATGACATACCTATGCCAAACCATATTGTTCAGACTTTATGGAACAAACATTCAAATATGAACAATGACTGACTTCCGTGTACTGAAAAAAAACCGTACAGATACTTATTGAAAAAAAAATGTGTTTGAGATAACTGTATACTGAAATACTTAGGATATATTATTTATCCAATGTAATAGTGCGAGTACGTAAAGTGGTTATAATATTTATATCGTGCTTACAAAATAATATAGTTCAATAATACACAGGCCCGACAAATACGTTCAAAAATATTTAGTTTATCGCAGTATTGCTTTTGAGGCAATCATTACCAAAATATTAATATGCACGTATTTTTTTTTTTTTTTTAAATATTACAGCTAACCTACAAACACTAAAAATAAATATATGATTATTTTAACAAAATATCAAAAACCATAGTAAACTTTTCTGTTTGTGTGTCTCATTTAACAAAAACAAACTAATTTTTATCTTGACAGGTGACAGTGCCATTTAGACTCTTCCTAAATAAGACAGTATATTTCAACGAGTCTAGTATAAGATTTATGTGTATTTTCTAAGTAAGTTTACGACTCTAGTAGACTAACAGAAAGTGAACTGGCAAGTGAGTAAATTGTGCTGTTCAAGATCCTTACAAATTTAACTACGTTATGTTCCATGACAGACTTTCGCGGAATATTCGTCAAATTATTTTCGCTTCCTCAGTGTTGATGTCTAATAGTGTTCGAACTTTGCGTGAATATTAAATTAAAACAAATAAATAAAACAAATCAACTTATTTTAAGATTATCAAATTTCTTGCAAGCCTAAAGCAAAATAAATATATTTTGACTATGAAAGTAAGATTAAATGTTAACATTAGCTTATTTCTTACATAAACAATACAGTTAATTAAACCGTTACTATACTGTACGGTTTGGACCTTCGCAGTTTAGAATATGAGCTTCGGTGCTTGCCGCTTTGTATTCGTACATAATTAAAGAGACGGGAATAGAGAAAAGTTACTTTTACTTAGTTCGATGTTTGATTCAACTCATATGACTCGACGATTTTATCCGTGTCATTGGGGTAAAACTTTTTTTTCTTTAAATTTTCATTTTATTTGCTGCCTAACACGTCTATTCTGTCTTTCAAAACTAAATGTATTAATAAAAGCGATAAGTATCTGAAAATTACTACAAACGCATTCAAAAGGTTTTTTTTATTAACACTTTCAACGACTAATATAGAACAACCGTAATGTATCATATTATGTTAATATGCACTTTTTTATATTGTTTAGCGAAACTGGTGTTCTATATTAGACTACATTTCCTACAATTTTAAAACGTAAAAGAGTAGTAATTTACCCGTATTACGGCTCAGATACCATGGAAGGAAGAAAGGCATTTTTATACAGAGGCAATATCTATCCCAATCCTTGGCTTCATTGTTAAGGTCCTATAAGTTTAACTAGCTGTGCCCGCGACTTCGTCCGCGTGGGATAGTGTCTTTGGGTAACATTTTTAAATTATTTAGGCTAATTATTATGTATATATATGCTACATATAATATATACATTACATATATGTAATACTCAAATAAACAAAAACACATGCATGATTCACAAAAACATACAAAAATCTTATAAAAAACATTCCCTATTATTATCCCCTATTCCCTATTATTATTTTAAAAACTTTTACAAACGTCGAATGTCATATTTATTTATATCGAATCAACAGTTTAATAAAAAATAAGTTTCGCGCTTTTAGCTCTAAAAATGACGATAGTTCCATACAACTTTTCATCCCCCCTTTTAACCCCTTTAACCCTTTTTCGCATTAAAAAGTAGCCTATGCCCTTCCTCAGGCTCTACACTATCTGTATACCAAATTTCATTTAAATCGGTTCATTAGTTTTGGCGTGAAAGTGAGACAGACAGACAGAGTTACTTTCGCATTTATAATATTATTAGGATTATGATTAGGATATTAGGATTAGGAATATGATATAGGATTAGAATTAGGATTTGGATTATATATGGCGTACTGTAAAATAAATGTTAAATATTAATTCCATACATCGTAATAAAAGTGGTTGAGTGCGATGAATCCCTCACTTCTAAATTTTATGCAAATTCTTTTACTAACGCATATAAATTACATATTTAAAACTTTTTTTATGAAATTTGCAATATTTGTTAATATGTTTTATACCTAATTTTTTTATTGTTTATTGCAGTATACGATTTATACATATAATTTGTGTAAAAATATATTCCAAAAGCGTTTCTCATCGATATTAATATTTAATTACAAAAGATTACGTTAATTACTGACCGCGCTACAAAATAGAACATAGCTTTTGTGATAAATATATACTGGGGCATCTACAGTAATTGGCATAGTTTAACTAAATTTGAGACACATTCATATAATTTCTAAAATTGGAATTTAATAAAAGTACTTACTAACTGGAAAGACTTAACCTTGGTCGAGGTTAAATAGAAGGGTCTGAACAGAACTGTCTCTGACCCGGATTTATATTAGTCGTCACAGGTAAGCGCTTTTGAGTAGGAATTAATGCGTTCAAGTTTCCACACTGTGGTCATCTCTTCAGGACCGTTGCTGCAACCCGCTTATTGCTAGTTTGCTTTTGCGCAACTCTGCTTCGGCGACATAGTCAGCCATAATAAGCTTACAATGCAGATAAACCGCTGTTGGAGGAAGGACAGCCCGGTAATACAGAAGGGAAAGGGAAACAAATAGATGAGAGGTGGTTAATGTGGTGACGGATTGTTGGAGGGGTTCGCAACTTTGAAGTCATCGCTGGCTTCATTCCCGTGAAGGTGCTGAATTGTTGGAAGGCCCTATTCCGTTCGAAACCACTGCGGCTCCCTCACGTTTCCGAACGCCGGATGTCGCATCGCTTGGCGGATTGTCAAGGACCTGCTCTATTGGATCCCGGTATCGCCGGTCGACGTGTAAGCCATTTACTCTATCAAAATCAAGGCGGCTGTGTGGATTAACCACTAACGTGTGTAGGTATGTTCGAGGGAGTGGTACAAAATAGACGGAAGTGAAGAAGTGTAGTGTATAGATTTTCTCTACGTTTCGGGTACTGAACTTTAAAACCCAGTTGAATAATGTGTACGTTTTTATCAGCATTTGTATTTTTCGGACCGATCATTTTTAATTCATTTTAATATTAATGATGTCATTGAAAGTTTAGGATAAATGAATGTTCGTAGGCTTATTCAGTACAGTGCAGTGTAGAACTGGTGCATAGCGAACATTAGAACAGTGCCAGGAGAAGATTATAACCTCGGTGTATTAGCTCGAGGAAACTGGGCATGGATACAGACAGAGGCTTAAAAAGGGACTTTTATGACCTTCGGAGGGATCCGGACGTCTCGAAAGCTGTCCTGGACCGAGGGGCCGTGGTCCTGTTCCTCCGGCTTTGCTGTAGAAGAAAGGATGGGCGTATGCCGGCTTGTCCAGCAGGATTGTCGAGCATGTAGTTGTATGGATCGGAGGTTTCGAGAAAGAGTATGTTCTCCGATAGGACTTCAAGTTTCCAGCAAACGTTGTTGGTTCGTCGTACGTTAATTCCTGAGTGAACGCACTAGTAAACCTACGTGACATTGAAACCATCTGCTGTACCACGCAGTTAGCATGTCAGATTTTACATATGGTAATTAATTGTTAATTTATATAACTGATTTCTTCGTAATATTCAAGCATTTATCGTTACTCCAACAATGCACCAATTATTTATTGAGAGATGTCATGAATATTTTGAGGTTAATTTTCTGTCTTTCTTTTGCAATTCTTGAACGTGCCTATTTTCATGACAAAATGTTTTTCGAATAAGCACATTTCAGTAGATGTTGGTACGGAACGGTGTGTGTTTGGATCAATATTAATGTAATTGTATAGGCTAGTGTCGGATCTATCAGTACGATCGTATCTTTATTGGCTCTAATATAATTTCTAATGCTCTCAATTCTGTACGCTATCAATATTCTTCTTTTCCACCACTCATCCACTAAATCCTCGTTGACATATGTTACAAATCTGAAATCATAAATATATCACAGAAGTTAAAGAGATTTTGGACAGCACTTAACATGTAAGTATTTAGCGCTGGCGTGGGGTGCAATTAATTTTCTGTACCATCGAATTAGCAATTTTTCTGTAAAAAAATACGTTTAACAGTTAGGCCTACTGGGGGATATAATGTTACATAAATGCTGCATACAACTTTGCCTTTTACGTCTGAATTTAAACGCTTGAAGAAAACGAAACACGCACAAATCGGATTTGCATAATATGCCTGGAAGTATCGGGGAAGGTCTTCCTTTCTGTACAAGTCACTTTCCATAAGCCAATTAATGAAGTTCGAGTAGCTTACGGGAGGATAGGGGGCGATATAAATGTAAACACCGAGCGTCCAGGAAACTAACTTGGGGTTGGGAGAAGGTCCTTCGAACGCTGTTTTGCCAATAGTTAACCCGCGAAACACCTTGCGAACAAACAAGTCGAGCAAAGCTGAATTTCTCCCAATTAGTGTGGCTCACGGGCAGGTTCAGAACTTCTAAAGGGATTTGGGTTTAAGAGGGAAGGTGAAAATTTCACGTCATAAGGTGTTGGGGAAGGGGGAAGACTTCTGAAAGGGCAGTGCGTCTATGAGGGAAAACTTCGCAATGGGTGTGAGGTATCGGCTCTGAGTTGTCCTTCGTGTGAACAGAGTGAGGTATAGGAAAATGACTGAAGGGGAAAGGGAGTTTTTTTTACCCTACTTCAATTCCTTCACTAATCCATTTAAGTGGCTGCGGTGATCGAGAGGCAAGACCTCTCCCCTTCTACCAAGACGATCCGAGTTCCATTCTCGGTGGTGTCGGTCTCCGGATTTTCGCATGTAAATACTGAATCTCGCCTGACGCAAAAGTGAATCAGTAGGCCTACATACACAGATGTCACATGCATTGAACTTCGGAGGCACATGACGTTATGTCACAAAAAGAATTTTTTTCCAGGAGAGCAGTTTAAAGAGCGTGATTCACTGATGAATCCCGATGTTTTCGGCCGAAAAACACAGATATTTACACAACATTAACTTTGTTTTGTATGCCACTACAAAGTACTTAAACATGTGGTAATGTAAACGGTAAAAAGAGCATTTTTAAAAGTGGACATTGTTTCTTATGCCTCCGAGGTGTGTGTATGTATGTTTATATATATAATACTTATAATATATATCATAATATGGCATATCGGAAGAATAATTATTATTTAGCTAAGTGCTATCAAATAGGTACTTATATACATTCTTATTAAGCTGACTTGGATTATGTGTATTTCGTTTACGTAGTATTCGTATTTAAAAATAAGCCATTATAATCTTCTAAGCATAATATTAAAAAATTGAGATAACATTTTTCCGAACTTCATTAAACCTCGTACATATGAATTTCTGTTTAATATGTTGACTCAAATTTTGTGTTTTGTTCATGGCGTATTCATATTTTCAAAATGACTAGGATTTTTGTATTTTTATGATAATATGACATCTGAGAAAATAATCTTCAAACTTTCGCTATACTTGATACATAAAGCTAACTTGACATGTATATTTAGGTCATCCCGTGTTCAAATTTTAAAAATTGGTGTACATTTTTCGGTACGACTAGATATATAAGGATATCTTGTTAAGTTTTAAGCTAGCAATAGTGAATCACTGATACCGTATCCTTCCTGGTACCTATCGCGCTCGTTGTAGTCCAGTTTCAGTAAATTATATCTGAAAAATACAATATTATCGCACACGTTGGCAATTTAAGGATTTAACTACGGTTCCTCAGGATGCACTCATCTACTTGAGGAAACTAAACGCAATAGCCCTAAGATGTAAATTTTTCGATAAATTCTAAAAATTTTTCCTTTCCACGGCTTTTCATAGGACGAAATTAAAACTATCCCTCAAGTGCAAGTGATTTTGGACACGGTTGGGTGACTTTAGGGCAAAAATAATAATATATATGTGTGAGTGTGTGTGTGCCACATAAATGATAGCTCGGAATAAATAACTTTGCTTACGGCAAATTACAAATATAGATTTCTTCACGAAATTTCATGAATATTTTGTCACAGATGCCAAAACATGGCAATTAAAAACTGTGTAAAACTGTACCAAAAAGTTATCCCACGTGTCAAAAGACATTCCCGCTTGCAGCAATACGTTTCTTACCCTCTCTACAAAGAAAAAGTATTCCGAAAGCAGTTAACGGATCAGTTTACTTATAATGTAAATTAATTGAATAAGTTTTGTAATTGTACGAGATATGTTTTATTTTGTAGACATACAATGTAAGTGTTTTTAGCCTACTCTCTTAAGGAAAGACTTGACTTATGAGATCGCCTCCCTGTTCGTGTGTCTGTGTGTGTCCCTAAATTCTTCTGAATAATTGGAAAAATGTCATCAAATTCGGTACACATACAGTAATTAGAAACTTGACTTTCATATATTTAATCTATGCCTTGTTTATTCATTTAAAATAACGGAAATTTTACAATTTTTTGTTCAAGATAGGTATCTATGGAGCCGTATTTTATATTTTCATCAAACTCGGTACACATCAAGTACCTAGTAAGATGAATTAACTAATACGCATTTCGTTCATACGTTGCACACAGTTTCAAAATCGCGGCAATTATATTTCTCTTTGTAATATAGTATGACATATCCGCGAAAATGTTTTTTTTTAGAAAATCTTCAAATTGGATAGACGTATACTACATACAAAACTGACTTTACTGTAGTGTGTTTAGGTCATAATGTCTTCAGGTTTTCATAGTGGTGGCAAACTTTAAATTTTTATCATAGCATTACATAGGAAACATTTATCAGAATTCCATCAAAATTTGTAGACTTATAATTCAAGTAAAGTTGGCTCGACTTTGTGTATTTTGTTCATTATGTGTTCGTAGTTTCGAAATGGTAGCAATTTTTAAATTTTTAACATAGTATGACTATGAGGAAATATTTTCTGGATTCCATTACACTTAATAAACATATGCCACATATTAACCTGACTTTACTTTTGCTTATTTCAATCATCTATGTTCATGTATTCAACATTTCGACCATTTTTATTTCTAGTATAATATGTAAAATTTAAAGAAATATTTTTACGTGATTTTTCAAATTTGGTATACATACAGCCTACTAGTTAGTAAGTATGTCTTGTTTTGTTTTTCTTGTGTTTATATTTTCGTGAACATGACCAAATTTTTAGTTTGACGTAATTGAGAATTTTTTTTTATAGATTTTTAGTAATCATGGTATAAATGTAGAGCTTGGTAAGTTGACTTGACTTCTGATTGCGTTTTTCGTTCCTTTTACAATCATATTTTCAAAATATTAGTAATTTTTTATTTTAAGAACGATTGGACATAAGTGAGGCAATATATGTTTTTAATTTTATTAAACTAAGTTCACATATATTACTTGGCGTACTGATTTGGCAGATGTGTATTTCGCTGTTAAAGTGTTCATATGTTTATAATTTGTGCCATTTTTTAATTTTCTAGCATATTACTTATTTGAGGACATATTTTCTCGATATTTTTTAATCTTGGCACTATATTATTTTTATTTGACTGGACGTTTGTGTATTTCGTTCATCCCGTGGTAATATTTTGAAAACGTCGGCCATTTTTTATCTTTAGGATAGAATGACATTTTATAAAATTGTTTCCCCGACACTTTTCGTACTGGATACTTATATACTACCTGATAAGCTAAATTATCTATTTTGTATTTAGTTTATCATATACTTTAATTAATTTAATAATTGTGTATTCCGTGACGTAAACTATTTTAGCATTCAGGAAGGTAGATTTATAATTTATGCTGGTAACTTCTTGTTTAACTATTAACATAAATTTTAAACCAACTTTCTTATCGAAATGAAATAATTCATACTGAAGGAACAGTGCCACTGGCTACACCAAGAAATGTATAAATTAGTTGAATGTTTTTGTAATTAATGACGGAATTTTTTAAAATGAATTTTGCTATAATTTAATAATTTTATTTAAATACAAAATTATGCAGTGCGGATTGTATACATGTCTGGCGTAGCCAGTGACGCTGTTCTTCAGTGCGAATTACTTAATTTCGTAAGTTCAGTTAGTTTTTCTTATTAGTATGTAAACCGTTTTACGCTAATTATAACTTTATCACTCCATTGTTCAATATCTTTAAAAGGTAGGTGCAGGGAAGTGCCTTGCTGTGAGCCTCGATGGTGCTGTTGATAGATCAGATGAGCGACGTTCACCTTTGCTGGGTATCCGTGGAGGGCTGTATTTTTCGAGCAGCTGTTGCACCAGATTCAACCTGAAGTCAATGAGTTTGGTCGTCTTGCCTGATTTGATATCATAAATAATGTGTGCATTGTAAATAGTCATGTCCAGTATGTGCAAGAATAGCTTCTTGTACCACTTCACTGATTTTCTGGTACTGTCAAGAAATGATATTTGCATATCAACTTTGTCCACCATTCCCATATTCCTGTTGTACTCGATCACAGATCGTGGCTTCTTTCTTTTACTTCCTGTTAGTCTGTCCATTTTGTCACTTTCAACAAACTCATGAGGAAATACAGTG
>PNEQ01020817.1:0-22499 GCA_003012365.1 Medauroidea extradentata | reverse complement strand
TATTTCATCATGTTTCAGATATGCTTTTAGTCACGTAGGCCACCCTCGAAGGGTTAAGACGCAGTTGGGACAGGTATCTATGACGTACTTTCGGCGGGTTTTCCACTATGAGCCACCCGGGCTTTGAGTCATCGGCCAGCTCTCAAGGTGTTACGAAACAGCCGCCGACCACTGGCCTCCAGGAACATGGCACGCAACAGTATTTACGAACACATTGCAAACCATTTTCAGTGCGTGGTAGGCGGCGCACTCAAGATTTATTTGGACATTTTTTTTAAGTTTGCGGTACGGAAGCGGGGAAGGAGAATAAGTCTAATATAACACATCCGTCAAAAACCTTATCGCCTCTAGCGCGGAATAGGCATAGGCGGTTCGGGATAAAACGTGCACTCAAGAAAGCACTGCTAAAGTCCTATGCGCATCCAATTAGTATCTTTCCGCGCTTAACGGCTAGCGAAGGGAAATGTCTAACCTCTCTGGACACGTAACTTGATATTTTCGCGTGTAAGATAAATTTTGCAGTCAGTAGGTGTCGGTGTAGTTTGATAAAAAAGTTTTTTAATTATATAAAATACTATTACCTCAACTTCGGGTGATTTTGTTTCGGTACTGTTGTATTTATATAGGAAAATACGAGGAACCACGTTGTGTAATTTCGCTGCCAACCATACCAGTGGTAAGGGGACTACAGGTACTGTTGAACAACATGCTGTAACGCCTAGTAATATTTTTCAAAGGTTAAATTGTTAGTGCTCACTTTATCCCGAACGATATACACTAAACTAGCGTACAGTGTTTTCGTAGAAAGTGTTTTTCAATGGGACTTCAAGCGATGACCCTGTTTATTTTTTGTAAGAAGTACGTGCTAAAATCCAATGCAGTTTTCTATCATTTAGTTTTACATTTGTACGGTGATATGTATAAATAGACTATGCGCCAATTGCTAAGTCGGTATAAAATATTTTTCTACTTTGATGAATCCTATAAAAACTATTTTACTCCTATATCTTGTGGATATATTGGTTTTATAGGATTTTTGTAAGAATTTTTTAAATCCGAAAAACTTACAGCATGTTTCACTGATAACTTAAAGTTGGTGCCTAGTCTAGTGACGCATAACACAGTCTAATTACAGTTGATATTTTCTCAGCTACAGCAACGAAAATAAAAAACTACTTTTGAGGAACTTGGTGATCATGTTTCTAATTGGCGGATGGAATTAAAAAAAAAAAAAAAAAACGCACAAAAGAGACAGTTTAAAGCGTGTCTTCTTTTCATAAATGAACAAATTGGAAACGCTTTTAATAGTGGTTATAAAATAATGCTAGTTTTGTAAACGTTATTAGTGACTACAATTTTCTCTTGTGGAAATTTTTTTAGAGGGCATAGTTTAATTACGGCATATTAAGAGTAAAAAATTACGTGTCCTGGGAGCATACATCTAACACAAACAAACGGACTTACTAAAATGAAGTAAATGATTCACACTGGCATTAGATACAAATTAAAGAAGTACTTTAGACATACACCATTGCAGCAAATGGTGTCTCGCATAAAACCAGAGAATAAACACAAACAGACAATTAAACAAAAACGGACTTTGTTTACAACTGGCAGACATAGGTTAAATATACACGTACAATTCCACAAGGAATTCAGTCAGTGAGTTACGAGATAATTAATTAACTGAAATGAGCATCCAGGTACCAAAAAACAAAGGAAAAAATTAATAAATTGTATTATTCCACAAAAAAAATTCCGTTTGTAAGTACGAAACAGACAAAACAAAACGAGCAACAAAAATGCTGGATGTACACGACACAGCAGAAACACAGACCCCTTGAGAAAAGCACAGGAGTACAAATAACACAGTAAATGTGGACAGTAAAACAATGAAAAACACAGACGAACAGAATGGTATCCTTGCGACAAAACAAACTGTGACGTTTCGGAGACTGCAATCTGTCCCCGTCTTCTGGTACATACACAATCCGAGGAGCACCTGCAGGCTTTACTTTATATTTTTTTGGTGGCCCTGCAGGCTGAGTATGCGCACTGGAAAACAAACGTCTGACCCGGCCAATAGGTAAGAGTCTGCATTTACGTGTTAATTAAGTAAAAGTATTGCAAAACCAAAAATTAGAGGCATCCTTGGCACACAAAAAAAAAACAATGTATTTCGATAATTTAGTTTTTGTTTTTAGCAAATCGCAGCATTTCTTCTGAAAGTTACGATACCAAGTTTACAGCTATGCGAACTGTCGACTCGTGCGTGATGTATGTTGGCAGTTAATTACGTGTACATCCCCTTCTATGACGCACCGCGCACAATCTTACCATCACAATAATGATATACATTTGTATAAGTATCCAAATGAGGTGAAGAAAATAAGAAATTAATCTTTATGTATAAAAGAGTTCACAGACTGACCGATACATCAAACTGCAGTCTAAACCGCTGGGCCTAGAAATGTGAAATTTTTTCGTGTGGGTCCCATTTAGGTCGTAGACGAGCATTAAGAAGGGATTTTTCGAAATTAGATCCTCAAGAGGGCGTGATACATGATTAAACGCTAAAAGCATTAATCTGTAACTGTAGGTTTCTTGAAGCCAATTTGCGAAAATTAAACAATAGCAATACTAGACAATAGTTTTAGCCAACGTTTTAAACAAAACTGTTTCCAGTGTAGCGAACTTCTGAGGCACAATCTCTGACGCCGGAACATCGTGCATTTAACTGCGGCGCAAGAGATCACGCGTAACGAATTAATCGTTCTGGATAAAAATATTTACTCGTAAAGTTAGCAAATGCCATTATCTAGGATTGTCATTGGGTTATTTATCCATATTGGCTTCGAAAAAAGCGTAGAAATCAATTGACGTTTTCAGCGTTTATTTATCTACCACGCACTCTTAAGTGGGTGAAAAGGGGTGAAATGTGTTCTTTAATATTCGTTTACATAGCTCGAACGGGACGGCCTATCGCCATGACTTCAATACGTCAGTCATAAAAATGCTTATTAATTAGCCAGTATCGTGATTTTTCGAAATTCAACCTTTATGGGGAGGAAAATACATGAAAATTGTTTTCGAAAGGGGTGAAAAGTGATAAAACGTTATGAAAGGTGTTTTGAATTAATAATCTATATATTGCAAACCCAACAGGATATATACATGGTTTCCACTTAAATGTGACGACCATACAATAGCCTTAACTGTCTACAAAGTTTTTTTTTATTGGAACCCTACTGGAGTGAAAATACATGGAAGGTGTTTGAGATAAATCCATGATTGCTATCGAACCCGTCGAGATATAGAGTAGTTATTGACTTCATGGTGATGAATACATAAATGCCCGTGAATAGAATTCGAAACTTTTCTAAACTCGAACTCTCAGAGCTCTATGAAGGGATGAAACTTGTTTTTAAGTTAATCGTCGATTGAGTTTTAATTCAGTGGGTTATCATTGTGATTTTCACCTCAGTTGGATACTTATACAAATTTATAACACGTGTTGGTAAGACTGTGCGAAATTAGATTATTAAAGTGGTGAAAAGGCGTAATTTTTTTTAGTTACCTTGTGATATCTCTACCTAACAATTTCTGACACCGAGATGCTGTTGGCTTCTCGTGTTTACGTAGATACGAAAATTATTACATTAGATTTTATATTAATAAAATAACTCTCATTCACTGGAAGGACTGGAGGAGGGGGGGATAACTCTCTTGTTAACCTTTCAAAGAACACGATCAGAAAAACAAGTAGAGAACTCTATATAATTATAAAAGAGAACACTGACTGACATATTAAACTGCAGCCCAAACCATTGAACCTAGAATCGTGAAATTTTTCGTGTGGGTAATCCTCAGGTCGTAGGCAAGTACTAAGATAGGATTTTTCGAATTTCAACGTCTAAGGAGGTGAAAAGAGATTAAATGTATTTCCGAAGAAACATCGATAGAGCTCGAACCCGACAGCCTATCATCGTGATTTTTACTTTAATAGGACACACATAAAATGCATATTAGCAAATTTAAAGATTTTTCAAAATCCAACATTTAAAGGGTTAAAAACCTTAAATGTGTTTACGATTAACTATCTATATCTACTTAATCCTTCGGGATACAGAGTTGGTATTCACTTCAAAATGTTGCTTACGTAAATACCCAAAAGGCGATTTTAGGATATTTTGAAATCGACCCCCAAGCAGTAAAAAGGGGCAAAATATGTTTTATATGAATCGTCTATATCACTGAAACACAATGAACTATCGTTGTGATTTTTACTTCAATTGGTAACGTACACAAATGTCTGTGATAGGACTCCAAGACGTTCGAAATTCTTTAATTAAGAGGGTTAATTTACGTGAAACGTATTTTAGATTATTCCTCCATATCTATCGAACCAATCGAGATATCGAAGTGTTCATTGTTTTAGATTTATGCTTTTCTAAATATCCCAAATATGATTAAAATATATTTTCCGAGTTCGGTCCAAAACAGGTAAATCTATATATATATCGATTTCATTTATTTTGAAATAGCAACGTGATTTTGTTTAAGATTGGTGCTTACTCAAATACCTAAAAATTAATTTCACGAATTTTTGGAATTCCCCACTTAAAGGACGCGGTTTACCTCAATTTTCATCATCATTATTTAATTATTTATTTGTACAACATTTTTTTTCTTATTTAAGACACAAAATGTGACTAAACTTGGCTCTTATGAAATTTCTGTATCTCTCATAGTTTTCGCTTAATGGCTTGTTAAAGTCATATTTTGCATGTTTCTGTTTTAACGACCACACTAAAACCAACATATACAGCAAACTGAAAAAAATCACAAAGGGTGAAGACATTGCAGGCTACAATGGCATGCTCATAAAATTAAAGAATAAAAATTATACGTATTTTTAAAAAAATTATTGCATTTTTTAAATTTTTATTTTCAGTTTCAGCATTTTTTAAAATTCAAATAATTTTTATTCTTTAATTTTATGAGCATGTCATTGTAGCCTGCAATGTCTTTATCCATTGTGATTTTTTTCAGTTCGGTATATCAGTTGGTTTTAGTGTGGTCGTTAAAACGGAAACATGTAAAATATGACTTAAACAAGCCTTTACGCGAAAACTATGAGAGATAAAAAAATTTCATAAGAGCCAAATTTAGTTACATTTTGTGCCTAAAATAAGAAAAAAAAATATCTGGTACCAATAAAAAATAAAAAAATGGCGATGAAAATTGCGGTAGATCGCGCCCTTAGGGTGCCGTGTACTAGAATCGTGAAGAGGCGCGCAGACCTTTAACAATCCTGATTTCATTCGAAAACCATTCAACATGTTGTCACGCGGTTAGACTACGAAAAGCATTTAAGGATCTTAGTACAGGTATATAATTTTGCCATTAACTGTAACAAGTATTTTTTTTTTAGTGTGAAAGTGACCGAATCGGGACTTTTGACGCTGATTTTTATGTAAGAGTAATCATTTTCACGATATTCTGAATATCATTGATCTGTAGAGCGACTCTTTCCCTTTCATCGCGTAAGATAAAATTATATGGTCAAAGCTTAAAGTCCCATAGTAAAAACAGTTCAGCGGGAACCTTGCACGCTAGTTCAGCGCTTGGCTCGTTGAGGCGACGCGACATTTGATGCGCGCTTCAAGATAGACCTTACTGTTCCGTCGCTTTTGAACCTCTCACGCGCGGGTAGACGGCGCCCTTAACGAGGTGAAAAGGGATGAGAAGTGATTAAATGTGTTTTAATTAATCGTCGATATGTCTTGAACCCAACGGGCTGTTGTCGTGTTTTCACGTCCCAAGAGAGATCAGTTAAGTCGTCTAAAATGTGATACAAGGGTATTTCGAAATTCAGTCTCTTAGGAGGTGAAAAGACCGGGAATGTGTTTTAGATAAATCTTCGATATATCGAACCCATCGAGATAATCTGTTTATTTTTCTTCAGGGCGATGATGATAATGTAAAAGGCCATATAAAAGGTTTTTAAGATTTTTCAAATTTCGAATTCTCAGTACTGTACAGGAGTGAAATGTGATTTTTAATCAATGATCGATTTTGCTTTGACTGAATGAGCTATCATCGTGATTTTCAGAACACTTGGATACTTGACCAAATATTTAAGGTTTGAAGTTAAGATTTTTCGGAATTCGACATCTAAAGGGGTTTAAAAGGCATTAAATTGGTTTTCTATCAGCCAATGATAGTTATCTAACCAGTAGAGATGTTGAGGTAGTATTCGCGTCAGAACGATGCTTCCGCAAGCACCTAAAAAGTAATGCAAGTATTTTTATTTTACTAGAGAACTTAATTAAATAGAAAACATTGTTTATGAACTTTCAAGGCAGACGACCCGAAAAAAAAGTACGACCAGCGAGAAATAAATTATACAGGAGTTTTATTCTACAGATCTATCGAGACGCGGTGTTTTACAACCTCTATGAGCTCCTGGAAACTAATATTTCATTTTTAAAAGTAGTTTTCATGAATAATTTTGACGTTATGTGGCACGTAGCTCCGATCTATTGTT
Organism: Medauroidea extradentata; assembly: GCA_003012365.1. Lineage (NCBI taxonomy): Eukaryota > Metazoa > Arthropoda > Insecta > Phasmatodea > Phasmatidae > Medauroidea > Medauroidea extradentata. The sequence goes on along the minus strand of PNEQ01020817.1, from coordinate 15,949 downwards.
CGGGAGGTTTTGGCTTGAAATTTATTTCAAAGGCTCTGCAAACGTGCAAATCTGACAAAAAAAACTGCAAGGCAGATTAAATTAGTGTAATTTTGATGAAGTCGTTCAAAAGTGATGAAAACGGATTATGCAGTCCACTATCTACTGAAGTTCCTCGACAGCATCAGTCCACGTGTACCATCTCACTAACCTCAAGGTTGGGGCACTAAATACGTTTACATTTCAGCAAAACATTATCCCGCCAAAATTCCTTACTGCCACTTAACTTCAAGTGAAGGTTTTGAAAAACATATATGTTATTGAGGGCACCGTCACCAATGGTTGTTCTCGAGGGAAATCATTTTAAATACCACGTAAACTACGTATTTCATTTGATTAAACTCTTCCCCACAACGTCAACTTTGTTGTGGCTAAGTAAGATAGCTACTTATCCTGCTGCAGAGTTAACTCGACTAGCAGCTTTGTCATTCTTTCATTTGATGACTGAACTACCTATCTAGTGTACAAAGAGGTTTTTCAGTTAAAACCACAGTCGTAGAAGTACAGGTCTGGATACTCGCCTATCTATAGGCTGTTCACTGTAAACTGAGCACTTAGCACAACTTGTAAGTAATTAAAAATATGTTTTATTGAGCCAATAGATGTTAACTTTTGAGAGTTTTGAAACGCTTACACTAGTTTTTAGCTACGTGAAAGTTTTCACATTAATAATAGTAAAGATAACTGCAAAACAGCTGAAAGAAAACTTGATGCAGTGCTCACTTTATCGTGAACAGTCTATACCAATGTATTTTGCTTGACCCCCTTGTTGTTTGGCTGCAGTTCACCAAGTTACCGAGAATATTGTGTTTCATTTGCGCTGTAGTCAGGGCGGCCGGGCTCAAACTCCTCCCACTTTTTTGTAGTATTTACATAATAAAGCAAATAAAGTTTGCTGGAGCCATGATGTAGGATTGTGAGCGAAGGAAGAATTTCATAAATTGATTAAAAAAAAAACACGTTTTGATAAATTGTTTACCTTTGTGGGAGGGAAGTGGGTGAAATCTTAGCCCGACCGCCCTAATTGCAGCGCCAATAAAACACAACACACTCGGTAACTAGGCGAACTGCAGCCAAACAACAAGGGGGTCAAGTTTCCAGGCGAGTGTCCAGACCTGTTCTTCTACGGCCGTGGTTAAAACAAATATTATCTGCTATGAGTAACACATGCGGTCAAAGCCGCGGGCACTTCTAGTAATGCAACGTATTGTTGTACAACCTCATATGCCCAGTGGCTGAATATTTTATAAATATTTTAATGTATTTTCAACGGTACGTATTGAGGGCACTGTCATCAATGGTTGTGCTCGAGGCAAATGAGTCGTCATATCATGTATACTGCAGAGTAAAGCCCAATCTGCAGCTTGGTTATCCTAGCACTTGACGGACCCTCTGTTAATCTGGCGTACAAAGTTGTAGGTACTTCAATGGAATCGCTGTTACGAGTATAATAGACGCAGGCAATGCCGCGGGCAGACTGCTAGTACTTTTTAAGTTTTTTTTAAATACAATCGCATTAAATTGAAAACCCCGTGAACTAAGCATCGCATAGTGCTATATCAATAAACGTCCGCTGATAAAATGTATAGCCTATTAAAAAAAATCTCGTCGATTTTTGATCCGTAGTTCAGGTTTTTTTGACGATTGAGTATTCCTTTCGCTTCACCCAGCCACCAACCACCTTCTAAAACTCATCGCATACGTCGAACAGTAAGCTTACGTCAGGGCCAGAGCTGGACGAAGTCGTCAGACGCGCGAGAACATCTGTTGTGTCGGAAGGGGAGGGGAAGGGAGGGAGACGACATCCGCGGCAAGTTTCCTGTTGACTCACGGCGCGCTGAGGAACGGTACCGTCTCACGGGTCCTGTTACCTCACAGTACTCCCACCTCCCCCTATCACCTGCACCCTTGTGTGGTTCAAGGACCCGCCTACTGCCAGTGTCGCCCTCGTGACATCACAACCTTCCATCCGACCATCCTCATCCTCAACCGAAACTTTATAGGGATCTCGGGCGAGTGCCAACGTGCATGTCGGCTCGACATTCCACGGAGCATCAGCCAACAAGCTAGCCGGATCAGGCGTTGGCTTTCCCTTGGATTACATCATCCTCCACTTACCCGTATATTGACATGATACTGTGTTTCGTAACAACTAAACATGAATTCTGCGATGGCCTCAACCACAAACTTTCAACTGTGGAATTTATAAACTGTGTATTTTTAACCACTCTACGTTTATACAAACAATATCCTTCGGAAGATTATAAAAAAAAAAATATATATATATATATATATATATATATATATATATATATATATATGGACCAAGGTTGATTTTGGCTTAGGGAGGTCACAACTCCTTAACAACTAATTTTTGCTAATTACGGGCAGGTGGATATCGACAAAGCTCATACATTACAGTATAGGTACCGGTATTATGTCCAGAAACATGTTGTGAACTCACTTTTCTTGTTTACTCTCAACGCACACGTAGTACATATATAAATTAATAACTTCGTCCCTTTTGGGGGTGGACACATGCCGGAAATGCCACCACTTCCTCCTCGGTGCGCCAATGATATGGACATACGGCCGGAAAAGCATAGCTTAAATGACGTAGACAATATAGTAATTATTAATACATGAAGTGAACTAAACTGTACACGGCATGCTGGCGTAAGGACACCAAGAATACAGGGCATGTTGTGTAAAATGGGGTTGGAGGTTGGTTGACCTGAGAATGATATAATGAACAAAGACCATCCCTTTAAGGCAGGGTCAGAGGGAAGGGGGGAAGTGGATCCTCCCCGGGAACATTTGTGCTTCAAGGTGCAAAGTTGTGATATTTTAGCAACTATAGTAACGAAACATTTTGGGTGGATTGCAGAGTCATGCGAGGAAAATCTTGAGGTAAAAGTGAAACTAAAGAGAACTTGAGTAAAATCTTAGAATTTTTCGTTTGTATGGCACAGCCAGGAAACCGAGATATCTCAGTTGAGGCGAAGTGTTACCACAATATTCGCCAGAAAAATAATTTATCTTCGTGCATCGACTTACGAATGTAGCTAAAATGTATTTTTTTTTTTTTTTTCAATTTCTTGCGCACAAAACTTACATGGCGGTGATTTGTTAATTTAGATGTAGTGATCCGCATACTGTTAACCTGAAAAAATGCAAAATAACATTATAAAAAAAAATACGTCTTTGATTCTGTTTATAAAATTGTATAGTAACCAATTTTTATTACAATATTTGATAACAAAAGTGACAGTAAAAAAACGACATCGTAAAAGTAGAACCACCGAGTGTGCATGGCTAGCATTCACATCCTCGCGTAGCGTGCGTACGTACGTAATAGAGTTGGCCGACTTTCTACGTCGTACGTACGCTGGTGGCTGTGAATGCAGCATGTACAAATGTAATAATCAATTGAGTAATAATTTATACTGAGAAGTCAATTAGCTTGTGGTCATAAATTATTTAATTCGCTGCGAACAGTAAAAATAAATTACGATAATCTATAACCGACATTTTGTTATGACAAACAATTTCCGCGCGTGTCTAGATCACGGTCGTAGAAGTACAAGTCTGGACATTCGCCTATCTACCAATGTATTTTGCTTGACCCCCCTGTTGTTTGGCTGTAGTTCGTCAAGTTATCGAGAATGTCGTACTTTTTGGCGCTGTAATCCGGGCGGTCGGACTCAAAACTCCGCCCACTTTTCTCCGTTGTTAAATTTATAAAGTAAATAAAGATTGCTGGAGCATTTTCTTAAATTTGTGAGCGAAGGAAGTATTTTATAAATTGACAAAAATACGCATTGATAAATATTTTATCTTAGTGGAAAGGAAGTGGGCGCCCTAATGAAGCGCCAATAAAACACAATATTCTCGGTAACTTGGTGAACTGCAGCCAAACAACAAGGGGGTCAAGTTTCCAGGCGAGTGTCCAGACCTGTTCTTCTACGACCGTGGTCCAGAATAAATATTGTTGTGGATCCAATCTTTAACGTACGTGCATGTGTTCGTACGTACGTTAAGTGTGGTTGTGCATCTGGATTTACTCTATCCACTGGAAAACACACGCGATAAACAGACTTGCGTTCATATCACATTATTTCTTTTACCCTCTCAAGTATCACTTCCTGCAGTTTGTCCCCCATAACTCAAAATCATCACGCACACAGTTATGCGTGTCTACATATTGGGTGATTCAGGCCGGGGTGTGTTAATTTTACGAGGCGATTGCTTACAAAAAATGTAATTCGAAAATGTGATTTCAATTTTTCCATAACGTGAATTACAGACGCGTCATTTTAAGTTTATTTATTTATTTATTTATTTTTTTTAAGGGAAATACCCTTGTTGCATTTAGAAGATTGCTATTAGGAATTTTCATGTTGTGCACTAAAAATTTAATAATAAAACTTCAGTTTTTAAATGTACTCATGTACTTCAAAAACAAAACTTTGATCTACAAAAACAAGTTTTATACACTTTCCTATCTAAGTTCTGGGAGGAGTAGTTGTCGCTCCCCCCTATAAGTCAAGCAACTGATTATAGTGAGAGTAATGCTACCCTGAAAAATCGACTTCAAAATCTCATTCCCTTGAATAAATACAATTTGAAACACTACTTGGTATTTAATTGTTTTGACACCCGGTGAAGGGTATTTATGTTTGTGTGTGTGAGGCGAAAATCGAGGAGGCGTTACGAGCGACGACGTCGGCCGGCACATGCATTGTGATATCACCTCTACGACCAAAGTCGTAAAAGCGCATGCAGTGTTCCCCAGGAGCGGATCCAGAATGGAATTGTGGGGGAAAGGAGGGGGGGAAATATATTTTTGCTAGCACCGGTTTGGCAGATTTGAAGCGGGGGGGTCCGGAGGAGGAATTTTGATTTTTTTAAGACGCAAAATGGGGCACTTTGAGAAGATTTTGAACGTTAATGTTTAACACACAACATACACAAATTGGAACATTTTCAAAGAGTTTAGAGTCAGTTTCTTAGAATGTATTGCAAAGTTCGTAACACCTACTGCATTTTCAATAGTTTGAATAAAAAGTATAACATTTCTAATACAAGGTTGGGCTCTTAAGGGGGGAAATTTCCCCAACCCCCCCCCCCTTGTATCCGCCACTGGTGTTCCCGTCGTAATGTTTTTACTGTGGGACTTCAAGCGGCGACCCTATCATTTCATTACACGTGTCACTGTAGCGAAGTCCAGTGTACTTGACCTCAATTGCGAGCAAATCCGTTACATATATATCTTGAGAAACAACAGCGTGAAAAAGCAGATTTTAGCCTAGTTTGAGGGCTTTAAAATAATGCCTCCAATGTGCGTGGTGTCTTGAAAGTCACATTCACAAGTAGTCTGAAGTGTGTTGTCTTTTCGTAGGTAAGTATTGCGGACGCACGTTTACTGGTCTCTGAGATAAAACGTAACTCCGAACACGCTGCACGCAGTTCGAGCGCCAGCCAGGCGGTCGCCTTAATAGTCTTGGCGACACATGAGGGCCGTGTCAAGATCAGACCACGTCCTGTGGCCTTGTATGTGCCACTGTTACAACTTACACAACGTAAATGAATGCAGCTGTTGACATTTCTGCGGCACATGTCAGGACCATGCCTAGATCACGTCAGTGCGCCTAATCCGAGTTCGGCGAAAGTAATTTTGCTTACTTTTTCCCTCACACGAATCATTGTTTCCTCGGAAGTTGGAGTGGAGTTACGTATCTAAAGGTTAGTACTAACTACAGAGATGCGGCTACGAATTTAATTTCGTTTACTACACCTCTTAACGTATTGGATCGAGACCGTTTTGTAAGAGGAATGGGGGGGGGGGGGCAAGAAGGATTGTTTTTACTAATTTTACGGTAACATACGGTAAGTTAAATATTGGGTTGAAAAATAGTTAACAATGCTGTAATATTAATTTCGTTGAAGTGATTTAGAAATTAATTTTTTGCTGTTAGAAATCTGTACTTCAAAATTATGTCATAATATCAAACTCTTTATTTCAATTTAATTTGCAGGCGATCACAGTCATATAAACATTATAGGTACACACTACAACTAGACACTAGCCTAAAGCTTTTTAAGTTATAACATTGACTTTTCTCTCAGCCAAAACTTGATTTCACTTTAATTACAAACTGAATTAGCTTCTTCTAAACCATTATTAAAGTAATAAAAAAAAGTTTGGTGCTCACAAGAATAATCTTTATTTGTCCCATTACAATACATTACCTACCTCAAACATATTGCTAGACGATGTTTTGGTTAAATGTACAACCACCTCCAAAAGGTACGTACGTTTTTTTCCTTCCGATTCTTCTCCAGCAACAAGAAAAGCATTGGAAATTATGATTGCGTCATTCAAGGGTACTCATAAAACTATTTTATCGCTATCCAACGGGTGAGAGAAAACACTGACGAACTCCACTTCAAAAATCCTACTTTTTCAAGCAATGTGCACCTTCGTTTTCATTTAAGCTCGTGTACACTCTTCCTCCTCAGCTAGTCGTTACCTTAATAGTAAAACCTTGTAACTCCATTTCACATCCATTCGGGAAAAAATGAGAGAAAAACTTTATTTCCCTCACACAGAAAAAAAATACATAACTTTGTACAACATTATTATAAATGCAATTTTTATATCTACTCTAAATATTTCTTTGTAAATACATTATTATGATGGTTTTAAACAGCTCGAATGTCCAGTTTTCATAACATGGGGTTACGAGCTTTTACTATTAAGGTAACGTGGTGTTATTGTTATTGTTATGTAAGTACCAAGCCGGTATTCTTAAAATTTGGCAACATTTCTTTAAAGCAAATGTAACACATGCAACACGCCTTGAACTGCGACTGCTGAGCCACTAATCACCGTACAACTTCTGTTCCTGAACTGCAATTCTTACTGCGTCACCAATCATCTTAGAGCTCTTGGCTGTTTTTTAACTCACATTGTCTAGGGTTCTACCCGCAAATTACAGACGTGTGGTGTCGCAGTAACATTGATCCTGTTGGCACAGTCAAATGAGCTACGTCTGAGCAATAATACATTCTGCCAATAACCATGAAGCACAGCTTCATATGCACACACAAGGCATTAAAACAAACTTTTTGAGAACTACTTTCACCAAAAATCGTGGACTCTTAGTCCAGCAACTATACCAGACGAACTGAGATGGTAGTGCTGCCTGCAAGTCTGTCCTGATTCGAGGGTGTCTAGAGGCGTACCTAAGTCTGAGGGTGGGGTAAATGTGTGGTACACACCCTTCAACGTCAAATTAATTACAAAAATGTTTACCTATAAAATCAAAGAACTTGCTACTCTTTGACGCAGATGATATAAATATTGATGTTAGTTTCTTATACAGAAATATAGCAGATACATTTCCAAGCACACTTTTTTCTGTAATGTAGTGTGGCTACTCATAAATTTTTTTCTTTAAGTCATGCTATATGTATGCAAAAACATAAAATATAGAAACGCTCTTCAAATACATTACAGTATGTTCGCAAAGTACGAAATTATTTCACATGTATCCATTGTATCAATGTACGAAAAAAAACTTCAAACGATAATGGAAAGGTAGTTTCGAAGCATTACGTCAATAAAAAAATCTAGAGAGAGCTCTTCAAAATGACTAAAAACAGCTTTTTCAGCCTGTTAATTCTTAAAAACTACTCACGGGATTCACGTGAAACTACTCTGAAAACATGCAATGAACTTTCCTTAAAACTTTCCACTAATAAAAACATGGGGTCACCTTTCAAAGTGTCAGGCCGCAGGCGAGTGATCTACAATACCACTGTTCGCCGTTTGAATGTCTGACTCCGTCGGGAAACGAACCTTTGTTGGAAGTTTCGTCTGAGAATATGAAACACCACCCCCGACATCATGGGCATAACTAGTTTTCAGAGGGGGTTTTGAACTCTAATTTTGCATAAATGTTTCGATGTAATTTGTGTTTGACGTCTCTAAATGTAATATTGACATATTATATTAACATTTTGTAGTATAGTCTACATCTGTAATATAAAATATAATACTTACGGAAACTAACATTTCGGAGGGGGTTTGAGCCCCCAAAACCACCCTCTGGGTACGCCCATACCCGACGTGTCAGGGGCACCGATAATGGCCACAGTCCATTTACTGCTGAGATTACTGGCCAGTAATAGGCCAAAGCTAACACCATCAGTATGCAGCGTTAAGTATCTGAACTCAAATGGAATGTTTATCAGTAAGGTTGCCAGCACAAATAATGGCGGCTGCATTAAAACGTGATAACATTCTTTATTTTACACTGCAAAAATGTTTTCGCTAAAACACCATCACTTTAAAATTTGTATTAAACTTTATTTTTTAAAAAATTACGCCTTTTAAACAAAATATTAAATTTATAGTAAGAAAAACAATTTACATAGGAAAGCAAACTATATTAAACATATTTCCAGTGATAAAGCTTACTTCTAATTCATTCTTACATATGTACATCTTTTCCACATAAACATTTTAATCAAGTGGTAAGGTCTAAAATTTATTTCCTCATTTATATAGTCTGCTTTACTGAGCCTGTCTTACCTCCTGCACGCAAGTAGATTCCACTGGAAATGATGCAATATTTTGTCTTCAACCTAACTGCCATTTTACCATTCTTAAGCTACTGGCTAACAGCCTTGGCATCAAAAGAAATGCTAGTCAGTAATCTCAGCTGCTGTCAGCAGCGAATGGAATGTGACTTAATTATTTTGACTGGATACATGTAATTTATTAGACTAATAAATTACGTTACACCATGTGACAGGCCGGTGGCTGTAATAAATTATAATGGATTTTTTAGTGTTCTGGTTCTATGATATACAATTTGCACATAGGATTTATCTTAAAAACAAAGTAAAATAAAATTAGTCTTTGCGTAAGATTAGACAACTACAACATAATCAGGTTACAAGATTATTATATTATTATTTATATTAAACTCTTGTAGGAATTAATCTTTAGCAAATCACACTTCGACTCTATTTATTATTCTTTAAATACTTTACCCTTCACCATATACTGTATTCAGGTTTGTCCAGCTACCTATTTTCCCTACTAATATGGTACCTAACAAAAGGAACAGAATGACACAATAAATATACTTATAGGTACTTCAATGACAATATAAAATTCCTTAATTATTCATAAATTTAAAACATACATTAAGAACGATAACATTTTATAAAAGATATACAGTATTCTATAAAAATGTTTTAAAAATGAACTGTCTAGCTTCTGAGAATTACCAGTACTATCTTTACAAACTAGAGCAGCGAAATAAATATTTCCTAGCTAGACAATACCAGTAATATAAATGTTTATTCTTTGATTTATCATTGCAGTACAGAACATCATCAATATACATCAAGATGCTACTGATTACATTTTTTTTAATTTCTTGAGACTTTTGTTATTATTTTCAGCAAGAATCTGTAAGTTTCAATATTTAATAACAACAGTATGTCAATTTTTAATATATACAAATATGATCTGTTTATAAGAGATTTAATCATTCCTCCACAACTCATAGTAAAACATCATAAAATTTCTGAGTGATATAAGAATAGTCTACTTTCTATCTTACTGGAAAATTTAGAGTTTCTTGTTTACGTACATGTTTAGAACACAAGGATGATACTAAGGAACATTGCAGATCTCTATTATTGCTGTATACAAAGGAGATGGTTTAAAAACCTCCACCAGAGTAGTCAGAAATCTATTTCTAGACATGCACATTGACCACAGAGGTAGTAACTACCCTTACGAAAAAAAGTATACATGGGCCAGATCTGACATAAGGGATAGAGAAATATACATTAATTGATGTCTGGCACAGATCTGGCTAATTTCAGATGTAACTTTTTTCCATCTGGGTATGAGAAAAAAATTGTGAAATTTGTAAAATGGTTGTAGTATCATACATCATTCATGTTTATTCGTTTTTTGACAGACACAAAGTGTTTGAAACCAGGGCAACCAAAAAAGAAAGGGGGTAGGGGGTTAGGGCAACACACACTGGGACAAATGCATAATGGCCTGTAGCCAAAAATTGCATCATTAATTGTGTTAGGCAATAAACAGTTGAACATAAGAAAAATGTAAATAAAAATATAAATTGAAAAGGTGAACGAATTTGGAATGGTATGGCGGTCAAAAGACTTAATTGCATGCAGAGGCAGAAATCCTTTCAACTGCCCTGTTTGAAACAATGAGTTCCTGAAATTGGTGAAAATATTGTGGCAAATAGTAAATTTAATGAATAAAATAGTTACTATAGATATCTTTTGTGAAAGCTTCACAGTTTTCTCAATTTACGTACCATAATATGTTTACTGTACTGTACTATAACAATATAATTACAGATGTTTTACCTTGACTTCTGCAGTCAGAAGTCTGCTACATTTTTCGGTCGACCAGCTGGTCCTGTGCAAGCCTCTTAAGCCAGCCAGCTGTGAAGTCACGGGGTGCAGCTGAGCTGCAGAGTAAGAAGATGCCGCGATCGATTCTTATGCCCCAATAACTATCCCCATTGTCAGCTCACGTCAAGTTTCAGTTCAATAATCAGCGATGCACAAGTTTTGGTGCTTTACTTTTACTTATCAAGGAAAGAAGTTAGAATGAGCAAGAGATGATTATCTGGAACACACGTACATACCTACAATTTCATTTCAGTGTGAGATACAACACCAGTGATATTGGCAAGATATCGTTTCAGGGAAAAGTGGAGAGCAGAACTCCGTCAGGCGTAAGCAGGTACGGCTGCATATGAGGAGGAACGGAAAAATTTGTATTTCAAAGTGCAAAATGGTGCTATTTTAGCAATTCTCGTGTCTAAACATTGAATATACTTTTGGTAGATATAGTATTATTTGTTTAAAGAAACATTCTGTTAAGGGGTCTCCCTAGTCCCTAGTAGAGCAAATCAAGTAACGTTTCAAGCAAATACAGTTATTCAATTTTCTCAAACAGTTTAAAACATTTCAAGGTATTAATTTTTTTAGAAAAATTTCACAAAATCCACAAACATAATTTTAACAAACGTAACACATCTTCGGATTACTGTGTTGAGCACTTGAAGTAGCAAGTATATGAAGAAAAACAAGGGTAGCTGTGTGGAAAGTTACGCTAAGTCTAAATCACATCAGAGAGTGCTGTCCAGACATTGGATTGATGTAATAGATTAGTTGTTTTTAAGGTTCACAAATCACAATGTTTCACATTTAACAAAACTGCACCATTAATTTAATGCACACTAGTTCGTGTTTTTTTTTACACTTTAACTTTACTACATTTTACTCTACTGTTTGAAAATGAAAATATTAACTGAAAAACATGTTTAAGCTAAATGGTCACTTAACTAATGTGTGGATACCCGTTACTTGCACGTGAAGTTCGTTCGTCGCTCTTTTCTTAGAACAAATTTCAAAGTAACTTGTTATACAGTGCTCACATTATCGTGAATGGCCTATATAGGGTACGCAACCATGTTAAGATGTTTGTGATGGGTATGAAGAAAATGTGCTTATTAACCAGGAAAACTTCTTTAAAGGTTTTAATTATATGTAACAGCTGTCAAAACAGTACCTATTAAATCTGCTTAATATTTTCTACTTCTCTGAAACTTGAAAATGAGACTAGATGACAAAACAAAAATTTAGATCCTGTGTTGTGGTTTGTGTTTGTTAAGTCACCTATACTGTAACTAAATGAGCACTACAATAATTAAATGCCCTCATATAGGTATTCATAGGGTAAAAGCTTTAAATGATGAACAAGAGTTATTCTATCATACGGTTAGTTTAATAATGTGGAAGAAAAAAGTTTTAAAAATTTTAGAAACAATTATGGCTGAGACTGATACTACTTTGCTTTGGTGGCAATTAGAAACGTTCATTCAAACTACATTATGCTACACCATTTTTTATAAAAAAAATCTATTGTAATGCTGAAAAAGTTGCTATTAACTGCTTATGACGTTTCAGGTTGTGATTGAAGTAAAGTGTAATGTGTGCCGATAACACATTTTTTGTTGTGTTCAGTAAAATTGTGATTGCCTTTGTCTAATGTGTTCATATGTGGACCAATAAAGTAAACAGAATATTTCCAAAGGTTGAGCAAAATAATTTATACTAGATAAGAATGGTTTTAATGTCACGATTATCATCACATCCCTTTTGCAGACTGACAATATTGTTGCACAAAATTTACATTATTACTGCAGGCCTGGGAAAAAATCCCATGAAATTAAAAAAGTTTGTTTGAGTGCTCGGAGATGCCTACAAAATTCAGGAGAAACTGTAACTTATACTGAAAATTCAAACTTGCAACACAGTTAAATTTAGATTTAAATTAGGTCACATTATCTGTGCAACTGGTAAATTTTAAATTCCTAGGTCTGAAAAATAGTGAGAATATACAGAAAAAGTTCTGAAGTATTACAGCTTTCTCTTCTTGAAAATTATTTTCAGTAACCAAATGTTTGGCAAGTCCTGTAGAACCATTTACAGTCTATATCTGTGTTACACTGTATCAATGATAACAATTTTTTAAAATCAAGATTAATCATGGACATTTCATCCTGTCGTGTTGTAGTAACTAGGAACTGTACTTATATTAAACTGAAAATAAAATACACAATATAAAAGACAACAGAGAAACAGTTTATTTGCATTGCGAAATAGAATACCACAAGGTAGAAAAACTAGACAAAAATAGTTGAAAAACACAATTTTCTGGTAAGAGGTAAACTCTTTCAAATTGACAAGAATCCATTTTTTGTATAAATTATTTACACATACAAATTCCGAGCACAGAATAAGAGAAACATTCACACAGTCACTCACATTTTACAAATACCGTACGTGTTTGTAAATACACGTACAAGATTCTATTAGAGTAATCAGTATCGTAACCCTGAGCAATATACGTACATTGTGGCTGAGTATCAGATTAGATTCTCGGGTAGTGCTGGACGTACCAAAACATAATTAATTTTCAGATCATCTTGTAGAGTTCTTGTGAGATCCATGTACAGTTTTGGATCGTCTGTGGAAAATTTTTCTTCGTAGTATCATCCTCTGAAACAAGATAATTTAATTTATATCAATACTTATATTGGATGCTAGGTAGAACTTCTACTGTTAGATTTATACTTTGTTTTCCTCTGTTTCCAGATCTCAAGAGAAGTGTATTTCTTCTTTAAATTTACTTTTTGCAGTGTTGTGTGATCTACAACACACTCAATGAGTCAGTAGATAGAATGTTTTATTGCCGACTGTAATTTGCATTAGTATTGTCAGATATGTGGTATGTTACAGTTAATTTTTGTAGTCGAGACACGTTGCATGACAAAATGCCACTCTAGTCAGTAAGCTGGTAGATTGCATGAGCACTGCAAATTTTCATTCCAATAAAGATGCTAAAAATATAAATTTCTTAATTAGTACACAATTATCATTTATTGCTGACACACATTTTAAAAAAGATATATCTCGGACCACTACAGATGAAAAATAACTGAGGCCAATCATTTAAAAACCAAACAAAATTTATTATATTTATTCATTTCAGCCTCCAATAGTACACTCAACAAAGAGTGTTTGGAGTTGTCAATGGTGGTACAAAATAATCCATTACAAGGTTAGGATCCAAATATAATCTCTATATATAAAAATGAAAGCTGACTGATTGACTGACTGACATATCAAACTGCAGCCCAAACCACTGGACCTAGAATCGTGAAATTTTTTGTGGGGGTTCCCTTCAGGTTGTAGGCGAGCACTACGAAGGGATTTTTCGAAATTCGACCTCTAAGGGGGTGAAAAGGGGTGAAATGTGTTTCCGAAGAAACGTCGATAGAGCTCGAACCCGACGGCCAATCATGGTAATTTTTAATGTAATAGGACACTCGTAAAAATGTTTATTAGCCAATTTAAGGATTTTTCGAAGTTCAACTTTTAAGGGGCTGAAAAGACCTTAAATGTGTTTCCAATAAACTATCGATATCTATCGAACCCTTCGGGATAGAGAATTGATATTCAATTCAAAATATTGCTTACGTAAATACCCAAAAAGTAGTTTTAGGTTTTTTTGAAGTTCGACCCCCAGGCAGTAAAAAGGGGCAAAATGTGTTTTAATGAATCGTCTTTATCTTTGAAACACAATTGGCTATCGTCGTGATTTTAACTTTAATTGGTTACTTTTATAAATGTCTATGACAGGACTCAAAAGACGTTTCGAAATTCTTTATTTAAAGGGGTGAAAATACGTGAAATGTGTTTTCGATTATCCTTCCATATCTATCGAATCAATCGAGATATCGAAGTGCTCTTTGGTTTAAATTGGTGCTTTTGTAAATATCCCAAGTACCATTTAAAATATATTTTCTGAATTCGGCCCTGAACTGGTTAAAAAGGGGGGTAATATGAGTTTTCGACTCACATTCGATATATATCGATCCCATAGTTTTTTATACAGTGATGTGATTTATGTTTAGGATTGATGCTTACTCAAATACCTAAAAAGCAATTTCAGGAATTTTCGAAATTCGCCACCTAAGGACGTGAGAAGGGGTGAGAAGTGGTGAAAAGCGTTTTCAATTAATCGTCGATATATCTTGAACCCAGCGGGGTAATGTTGTGTTTTTTATGTCCATGAGATACCAATAAAGTATTCTAAAACATGATTCAAGGGTTTTTCGAAATTTACTCTCTTAAGTGGTGAAAAAACCTTGAATGTGTTTTAGATAAATCCTCGATATCTATCGAACCCGTCGATATATACAATTAATTTTTGCTTCAGGATGATGATTACAGAAATTATCGCAAAACGGTTTTCTGATTTTTCGAAATTCGATTTCTCAATACTGTGCAGGGGTGATATGTGTTTTTTTTTAGTGAATTATCGATTTTGATTCGACTGAACGGGCTAGCGATGTGATTTACACTTCAGTTGGATACTAATACAAATGTCCAAGATGTAAATTTAAAATATTTCGAAATTCGACACCCGAAAGAGTGAAAAAGCACAAAATTTGTTTTCCATCAACCCACGATATCTATCTAACCAGTAGTTATATTGAGGTATTGTTCGCGTCAGATTTATGCTTACGTAAATATTAAAAAAAAATATGTATGTAATTTTTTTCTTTATAAGAAACGTGATTATTAAGAATAAAACTTAGTTGGTCATTAATCAAGGCAGACAATCCGAAAAGCAGGAATGAGCAGCGAGAAACAATTTATACAGGAGTTTCACTACAGTAACCTATCGAGACGTGGTGTTGTACAACCTCTATGAGCCCAGGATACAGATATTTTATTTTGTTTCAATAAATTTTATTTTCATGAATTATTTCAACGTTACGTGACGCAGTTGTTTGTCACTCATGTCTAAATTCCGTGAGGTTCTGGGCTCGAATTCTGTAAAAAGCTGCGTGCAAACGTTCAATTCTGACACACAAAAACTACAAGGCAGATCGAATTAGTGCAATTTACATGTATTCTTTAAAAGAGGTAAAATCGCAGTTAGCTTTCCACTTAGGTTCCTCTCCAATATCAGCTGACATATGTCTGTATACTGCCAAAAGTGATTAAGTCATAAATGCTATTTCGTTTAAAAACAGTATTAAATTGTAGATATAAACAAAAATTTGATATGTTACTATACTGTGACACAACAGTACGAAACGACGAATAGACTTTAAACTTGGGCAATTGTTCGTGAACAACATATACATATTCCTAGCATTTTTATAATTTTATCTCATTTTGACATTGTCACTTTTGGCAGTAAACCGACGATATATCATCTCACTAATCTCAGGTTTGGGGCACCAAATACGTTTCCACGAAA
>PNEQ01020816.1:0-22498 GCA_003012365.1 Medauroidea extradentata | reverse complement strand
ATTATATCTGCATCATAGTGCAAGATAACCATAAAGATTAAAAATCCATTGATTTTGTTGTAAAATTTCTCCTGAACATGAGCATGCTTGACAATGTAAACATTGTTAGGGCATTGGCTTAGAATATCCATTTAAACCGACGTTGCAACCACAGTTGAATTGTAGTTGCTGGACATAAATGTTAAGAAAAATTATTAAACACATTGTAACAGCCGGGTTTGGCAAACGTTTGCATAACACTTACCTTTATTTATGTCCAAGCTACATTATGCAAATTGTCGGTTAGGCCACAACGTTACTTTTAAAATATTGACCAAATAATAGAACCTAAAACATTTCAATTTTTCACTAAAATATTGACTTACGTAATATATAAACTGTTTTGCAATGTGTTGCTACCTATAAACGTAAAAAAAAAAAAAATCACTTAACCCCTCACTTCATAAACATTATTTACATGGAAAGCAAACAGCTAATTCGCGGAATACGTTTCGTGGATGAGCATGGAAGAATTTTGAAGACCATATTTTGAAAATTGTTGTACATTTCGTTGTGCTAAACAACATACCAACTTCATTATTTAGCTTTTATGCGAGTACAGCAGAACGAGCCGAAGTCGTCTTGCTTGCACTGACAGGCACATATTTAACCACCAATAAAAGTTATTTCATACGTAAATGACCGTTTGTTACTATTATGATCACACGAAGTATCTATTCAAGTTTATTTCCAGAGCGATCCGATCAGCTTGCACCTCGTAGTTTCTTTAAAAATCGCCGTTGACGTGAAAAGAAGCACGGATTTGTATACATTTAAATGGCCATTCCCAGCTATCTGGGTACGGAGTGACGTCACAAGATTAGAGTGAGAAAAAGATAAAATGCGCACGGGCACACCATTATATGTACATCGTGCCTGTGATAAAATGTCGACTGTATGATGCTCACTGTGTTGTAATGCGGACACACACACACACGCAGATACGAAGGTCCGGAGCCAGTGTCACTGAATGTTTTCGAGTTAGCATAGGCCAGTGAATTCTAGCCTGTCGCCAAATAATAACATTATTCGGAAGATGCAGAGATGCGCAGGAACGTAGTTCCCATTTATTTATGTACGCCAGGACAATGTTTTTTTTTTTTTTTTTTTTTTTGCAATTGACGGTAAACACTTTTGCAGAACTGGTTATTAGCGTATTTGCTTTAAGTCATTTTGTATCTAACATCACTTTTACATATACACATTGCTGTGTTAGTAATAATCACAGTGTGTGGATTTCACTTAACTGTAGATAAAAATAAAATTAATTGGTCATTGTAGACATGACGGTTTTACAAAATGCTGACATTGCCGTGAAGAGATTGTACTATTTTTACACATATAAGTTGGGGAGATATTTGAAATTCTCGATGGAAACTTTGATACGTGTACGAGCGACATAGCCTAAGTGAATGGTGAAGAGGAGACGTTTGATGGCAGTGTTTGCGTGTTGCAGGCTCGTTCTCGTCGCGGTAGTGTTCTGTCGCTACTACCAGTCGACATGGGAGTGTGCCAGGGGCGGAGACCTGGTGCGCATCTACCTGGCCGGCAAGCTGGCACTGCTGGGGGCCATCATCGGCGTGCTGATGATCCTGGTTAACCGCAGTGCGCAGGGCGCCGTCATGGACATCGACGCTCGCCGCTTTGTGCCGCCCATCATTGCCACTAAGTGAGTGTCATCACACTGTAGTCCTACCTCATCAGAGCCTCTCTGGCTGAGGCACTGCAGTGTTAGCATATTATTAGGCTGTTCATGCCGTCCGGGACCATTTTTCTTGTCAACTCTCTCTTTCTCTCTCTCTTTCTGTGCGTGCGTGTATGTATACATTTATATATATATATATATATATATATATATATATATATATATATAAATAAATAAATAAATAAATATATATATATAGACACACACACAGCGTGGACCAGACTCCATGTGCCAAACTCCGGGACGGGATTGTTTAAGTAAAATGAGGTGGGGTTACATTGAACAACACTACCGCGTGATGAATATTAAGGGAGCTACACGTCTTTGAAAACCAAATTTTTAAATACGTTTTTTGAAAAACCCTAGAAAATATAAAAATTGGAGCTCTCAAAATTTGTATAGAGCTCTAATAATCGGAGCAAATAAATCTCTGAAAATGTGGTTGACGCAAAGTTCCCCTTCACTGCTTATGTTGGGGTTACGCCACCTATTTGTGTAAGTAACTTTTAAATACTAAACATTATTAAAATATTAAGTACATATCCTTGAATGTCGCTCAAAATTAAAGGGAAAGTACCTCTTGTGTTAATTCACTCCAGTAAACAGTTTTTAAGAAAATGCGAATCAAAATACGAAGCCGCAGTGTAACCCCTCAGAGGTAGGCAATACAGCGGCCTTCCAAGACATGCTAATTGCAGCATTGAATGGTTCAATTGAGTACAGTCGTGAGATTTGGGTGACGTTATGACAACTAACACGTGTCGATTAAACGATGCTCTAGTGTTCCAAGTGGTTTCGTTTTATTTTTACCCGAAACTGCTAAAGATATTCTCAACCCGCGTATCTACAAAAATAACACACACTTGAGATAATAGCTCTTAACATGCAGCATTCTTATTAGAATCATGATTTTGGGGCACAACAAAGACGCTAAAAACAGCATTCTTTTGTTCTAACGTCAGCAAAACAGTATCACACAATTTCTTAAGAACAAAGACACGCAAATAGCCTACGAAAGTCGAAATGATGAGGTATTTGATATTACCTACAAACAAAAGTGTAGAATTACTACTCAAAGTTGTACAGAAAAATTAATACTAGAAAAAAAATACTACGCACCAACTAGTACTTCACGTGCAGCAAAGTCGGCGTATTTACCCACCGGTTTTCGCGCCTCACGCGTGGGAATTTACATTCGCTACATAAGCCTCTAAACAATACATTCTTGAGAGCTAATGAAGTTGAAATGAGATAGAAATGGAGCAGTGGCGGAATGTAAACACGATGGTTAGCTGTAACTGCCGACACCTACCACTGTCTTGATGGTTAGATAAGAGAGATAACGTGTACAGAATAAGGAACACAGCACAAATAGGAATAATGCATATGCACGTACTACATACGTATTTACAATAACTGTTTGAATTGCCTTTCCCCACTTCAACACACAGCTGCTAACGGCTGATCAGATTTGCCTGGACTCGTACATAAATGTTTGATATAGCACGTACACAATCAAATGCGGCTGTTACAAATGCCATGAGATCTTATTGGCTAGTCACATGCGTCACGTAAATCAGGGAGTTGACATGACCCCGTAAAAATCCAATAGAGTCAGGTATGGAGATCGAATCGACGAATGGGTGGGCCTCCACTGCATATACAGCGACTTGCAAACTTGGTGTTAAGATGGCGGCATGCGGCAGCAGAAAAATGTTGTGGTGCCCCATCGTGCTGAAACCATCGTGGTGCAGCGAATTTTCAACGGTACTTCCTCCATCAATCCCAGAAATACATCCTACAGAAACGTTAAGTAATGGACTTCGCTGAGGCGGTCAGGTAGCATATAAGGTCCCAACAAATTATTGTTGACAATGCCAGCCCACATGTTGACACTGTAGTGCACTTGGTTGTCCATAAGGCGCATGTGGTGGGAATTGTAGTGCACCCAGATGTAGATGTTCCTCTCGCTGCTGTACCCAATTTCACCATTCAATGCCGCAATAAGCATGGGTCAGTAAGTCTTGGTATTGCCTACCTATGTGGGGTTACACTGCGCCTTTGAATTTTGATTCACATTTTCTCGAAAACCGTTTACCGGTGTGACAAGAGGTAGCCTACTTTCCCTTTAATATTGAGCACTAAGCAATTATATGTATCTAAAATTCTAGTACCGCTTAGTATTTAAAAGTTACTTACACAAATAGTTTGAGTAACCCCTACATAAGCAGTGAAGGGAAACGTCGCGTCAACCACATTTTCACAGATCCATTTGCTCTGATTCTTATGCCAATTTTTTGTGGCTCCATTTCTTATACACTCTAGTATTTTTCAAAAATAATATTTCTAAATTTGGTTTTCAACGCCATATAGCTCTCTTAATATTCACCACACAGTAGTGTTGGTCAGTGTACCCCCACTTTATTGTACATGAACAATCCCGTCCCGGAGTTTGGCACATTAATTCTGGTCCACGATATATATACATATACATATATATATATATATACACACGTACACACACACATATATATATATGTACATACACGCACGTACACTCATACATACACAAACACACAAGCATACACTATGGCTAGTGTATATAAAATTAAGTGTCCTGACACACTCACTCATTCATCAACGCACAGCTCAAACCGCTGGACCTAGAACCATGAAATTTTGAGGGAAGCTTCCTCTTGGCCCGTAGGCACCCACTAAGGATGGAATTTTCGAAATTCGATAATTAAGAGGGTGAAAAGGGGTGAAATGTGTTTCCGAAGAAACGTCGATTGAGCTCGAACTCGATGGCCTATCATTGTGATTTTAACTTTAATATGGCACTTATAAAAATGCATATTAATCCATTTAAGGATTTTTGGAACTTCAACATTTGAGGGGGTGAAAATACCTTAAATATGTTTCCGAATAACTATCGATATCTATCGAATCCTTCGAGTTAGAGAGTTGGTATTCACTTCAAAATGTTGCTTATGTAAATACCCAAAAAGTAGTTTTATGATTTTTTGAAATTCGACCCCCAGGCAGTAAAAAGTAGCAAAATGTGCTTTTTATTAATCGTATATGTCACTGAAATACAATTGGCTATCGTCATGATTTTTACTTCAATTGGTTACGTATATGAATGTATAGGACAGGACGACAAGACATTTCGAAATTCTTTAAGTAAGGGGGTGAAAATACTTGAAATGTGTTTTTGATTTTTGCTTTATATTGATGCTTTTGTAAATATCCCAAATACCATTGAAATATATTGCCCGAATTTAGCCCCAAAGAGATTAAAAAAAGGGTAAAACACACACACACATATATATATACACACATCCAATTGATTTTTATATAGCGACATGATTTTTGTTGAAAATTGATGCTTACTCAAATACCTGAAAAGTAATTTCACGAATTTTCGGAATTCCCCAACTAGGAGGTGAAGAGAGGTGAAAAGTAATGAAATGTGTTTTTAATTACTCGTAGATTTATCTTAAACCCAACGGGCTATTGCTATTGTCGTGTTTTTCACGTCCAAGAGCCACCAGTTAAGTAATCTAAAATGTGATACAAGGATATTTCGAAATTCCTTCTCTTAGGAGGTGAAAGACCTGGAATGTGTTTTAGATAAATTTTCGATATATATAGTACCCATCGAGATATACAGTTTATTTTTGCTTCATAATGATGAATACGAATACGTAAATGGCCGTAAAAAGTTTTATGATTTTTCAAATTCGAACTGTCAGTACTGTACAGGGGTGATATGTGATTTTTAATGAAAGATCGATTTTACTTTGACTGAATGTTCTATCGTCGTGATTTTTACTTCAATTTATTACCTGAACAAATATTTAAGATGTGAAATTAAGATTTTTCGAAATTCGACACCTAAAGGGGTTAAAAAGGCATAACATTTGTTTTATATCAGCCGATGATACTTATTTGACCAGTTGTGGTATTGAGGTGGTTTTCGCGTCAGAATTATGGTTACGTAAGTACCTAAAAAAAGTAATGCAATTTGTACTTTATTAGATACCTAACTTAATTAAATAGAAAACTTTGTTTGTAAACTTTCAAGGCAGACGATTTGAAAAGCAAGTGCGACAAGCTAGAACTAAATTATGCAGGAGTTTCATTCTACAGCTCTATCGATACGCGGTGTTGTGAAACCTCTATTAATCCAGGAAAATAATATTTATTTTTAAAATGAGTTTTTTTTTTTTTTAAATAATTTCAACGTTATGTGGCGCAGTTGTTTGCAGCTCCGAACTATTGTTCGGGAGGTTCTGGGCTGAAGTTCCTTTAAGTGGCTTTGCAAACGTGCAGGTCTGACAGAAAAAAAACTGCATGGCATATGAAATTAGTGTAATTTGGATGAAGTCGTTCAAAAGTGATGAAAATGGATTATGCAGTCCGCTGTTTGCTGAAGTTCCTCGATAGCATCAGCTCTCATATACCATCTCACTAACCTCAAGGGTGAGACACGAAATACGTTTATATTTCAGTGAAACATTATCCCGCCAAAATTCCTTAATGCCTCTTAACTTCAAGAGAAGGTTTTGGAAAACAAATATGTTATTGAGGGCAGCATCGCTAATGGTTGTGCTCTAGGGAAATCAGTCTTAATACCACGTAAACTACGTATTTCGTTCGATTAACCTCTTACATTAAAGAGTCTGTAATTACCCCATAATGTCAACATTGCTGTGACTATAAATAAGGCCCAGGCGAAGTCGCTGTTAGTGGCAGGGACAAACTTAAGACTGCTTTTCGCGTGGCCAGCTATTGCTACCTACTTATCCTGCTGCAGAGTTAGCTCAACTAGCAGATTTGTCATTCTAACATTTGATGACTTAATTACCTATTTAATGTACAAAGAGGTATCTAGTATGAGTTTTATATATATATATATATATATATATATATATATATATATATATATATGTATGTATGTTTAAACTTTTATTGTAATGTTTTGAATTAGCTAAATTGGGATTTTGGTTTACACATGAGTGACTCGTGCCAGTTTCTTCCACATCTATGCAACATGTTTAAAACTTAGGATAAGGTTGTCTTTGGCAAATGTGTTATTCAGGCCTAAATTCGACATTTTCAGCTGTTTACGTTTTAAAAAAACAGTAACTTATAGAAATTAACGTTAATTTCAAGACCACGATTCCCTCTCTAGCTACGCCTCTGGGGAATCTTTTAGTGCCATCTTGATGTTCATCTTGGTCTTTTAGACTTGTAGCGTGTATGCTTCTCGCTTGGCTGCAGCTGACCTTCTATACGTCACGGCTGAAAGATTAGAGATGTGTACAACTGTGTGCGTTTATCTGTCTTCCGCGTCACCCTTCCAGTGCCTTTGGGCCTACTTCACCGCCCGTCTGTATCATCACTAGATTTTGCTTTGAATGTTTACGTACGCTTTTCACTAGCGTATTTTGGCGGTTGAATTGGTAGCATGTTTCAGGACTAGAGCATTTTTCGCGACTCCGGTAACAATAGTGTTTTGCAAACGCACAAACAAATATTCATAGTCAGCGATCTGCAATTCGCTCTACTCTTTTTGCGACTAGAGGAGCACAGTATCTCCCGGACTTATGCCGGCATTCGTATCTTCTCTTGTCACAAAAATCCCACCATCTTACGCACTTCTCCATAATTCACTCTATTTCTTTCCTTTTCGCTTCTGCCCCCCTCCCCACCCCCTCTATTTTCACCTCAAACAATAAAATGGGAAAAATTATAAATTTAGTTAATCAAATAGTGACAAATATGTTTTTTTAAATCGAAATACTGTGTCTTCAATGGGGCTATTTTGTTTTTCAATAATGTGTGCAATTTATAATGAAAATGGATTAGTGTAGAGCAGAACCATCTACGAATAATACAAGTATTTTATTTTGTTTGTTCTGGCTATATTTCAAACACACTGAAACAGTTTCTTGTTATATTTTATAATTACTGCATAGTACGAAAGAACTTTAAGAAGTGACGAAAAGAAAATATTAGAAGACATTTGCTTCATCCGAAGATTAACACACATCAGCAACTTGAGCAATATTTAGGTCCTAATGAAGATCATTATTGCATTAGCTATCATTACGCAATATATGTCCTGTTTCTTATGTTTCAACAGGATTATTTTTAATATTTTTGTTTAAAACGTCTAAAATCAATTTCGGCATAATGCTATTTCATACTCACAAAAGCCAAGATGATATCTATAGATGGTTTTTGTTACTTTTGCATAAAGTTTACTGTAAATATAATTGTAGAAAATCTCACGTGAACAAGTACTTATTTCATGCATGAGAGCTTTCGCTCTTGCGCAGCCAGTATGCACGTAATGTAACAAAATATGTCTGTTACATGGGTTACATTGACGTTCGAGAATCACTTTCCTGTTTCCGGCAACGGACAACCGTTTTGCCTGCAGAAATATTTTATTACAACGTAATTACTAGTAGAAAGGAAGCCAGTTTTTTGTTTGTTTAGAAAAAATCAACAAGTAATTGGTTCATTTTAAAAATATAATTTAGTCATATGTGTGACGAAACCCTGCTTGAGCATTGTTCATATTTCAACGGAAATCGCTACAGATATTACTTTCTTATTTTTAATGGAAGGATTATTGTATAATCTCAATGATTTCAACAAGTTTTATTATTTTCAAACAGCAAATTCAAACACTGTATATTGTTTTCCCAAGCCAACTTTGAAGAAGAATTTGGTAACCAGTTTCGAGTACCAAATGAGCTACCTTTAGATTTTATAATAACGTCAATATACAGTATAATACAGTGTTGCGAATATCGGGCCTACTTAAA
Organism: Medauroidea extradentata; assembly: GCA_003012365.1. Taxonomy (NCBI): domain Eukaryota; kingdom Metazoa; phylum Arthropoda; class Insecta; order Phasmatodea; family Phasmatidae; genus Medauroidea; species Medauroidea extradentata. The sequence goes on along the minus strand of PNEQ01020816.1, from coordinate 13,912 downwards.
CGCGTTGTCGTAATATCTATTTAATTGAACAACTCTATTATTTCGGTCATTTAAAACTAAAGTTAAGAATTAAAACTAAACTAAACAGAGTTTCAAAGGTTAGGGCCTACTGTCAAATCGATATGCTTCACTTTCAAGCTTCAGATATTTGATAACAAGTAGGTAATGACAAAACTCAGTACACTGTTGTCGTAAAAAATTGTTAACAACATTGTATTGAAAAAAATACCACCACTTAATGTGTGCCCCTCCCCCTCTCCAAAAAAGATTCAGGTTCGATATCGGGTCCTACAGATTTTCGAATTTGAGTATTGTGTTAACAATGTCAGTGGCCAGCTGCTTTTCGTTTCTTCAATTTTCCCTTCTCGTGCATTCTGTTACCATCCACCAAACAACATCCCTTACCGGCTCTCAAGACCAAAGGTGTTAAGAACCGTCCAAATTTCTTCCCTTGATATGGACATGAACGAACAGCATTATAAAGTGATTTACAATATACTTGAAAGGAAAGGGTATGATACAACTTAGTTTTCAATCAGCACTTTGGTCGCAGAGATTGTTTTTGGTATACGAGTACGTGACTAATGCCGTGAATGTTAAATGAGTTGGGGCCTAGGAGGCATACTGTGTGTGGTGGCAGCAGCGTGTTAGCAAGCAGTAGAACTTAAATGCCAGCCACAAGGATTATTTGTACACCTGTGTAATTCCAATACAGTGCAATGCTGCATCTCATTTCAATGTCTGATGGCATTGTTTTTAGGATCTTGCTCATCATCCCAGAGATAATGTGGAACGTGCTTGGCTCTCTCTGGATCTTCAGCAACATCATAGAATGTGGTCAAGAGAGCTTCACTGTTATTGTAGTTGAAAGTAAGTGACTAGGCCTAGTACAGATTTCTTAATACACATGCTTCATTTTTGTGCATTGCTTCTTTCATAGCTGTTTTAACGGTTTCATCACATTTTCGTTACATTTTGTCACTTTACTCTTAATTTCTGTGGATTTTCATTCACAACTGTTGTGTTCAGTTTTGCTACATTTATTGTTGACATAGTTTCAAGTTTGTCTTTCATTAGCATAACATTCTTTGTGTTTGGATGTTTTAAAAACTATTTGATGGTCATTCTAGGCGTGTTTTCTAGTGACAGTGCCAATACTGTAGGCTTACTATCTGTCATCATTAGTGTGCATGTTATTTAAACCATATTCACCTAACATTCCTTTGAACTCATTATCCGAGTGGTATCTATGTCTGCTCTGTGAGCTACCTCACAACCTAATTTTTCCATCCACTGAACTCTTGAGTGGATATCAAGTGACAATTGATACATCTCGGATTCTCTCTTCACTGGACAGTTTACTGCCAAGAGTTAACACCTTTTTGGTCTATGTCTAACTGTAATTCCAGTTATGGTCAACATAAAGGATATTCACAGCAAATTATTTTTTAGATTATGTATAGCTTATGATTGATTTTTTGTTAGGCCTGTTAAATCATAATACTCACACATTTTAATTTTAATGTTGCTACAAAAATTGCATCAACAACAACGATCCAATATCCCCAACCACAGATATGCACTGTAGCTATAACATTTCCCTTTATTTTCTTCACTACACCATAACCATAGTACTAAATTTTAGAACTAAACCACTCAACAGCTAAGTATGTCGCAACGTGTCAGAAGTTAATTATTATGTTAGCTATAAAAGTTAATGCTGTGAAAATGAAAAATATATTTAGTTGGAAACGTTTTGCAAAAATTATCACAATCAGCAAATTTTATTTTGTTTACTTTAATTTTCATTATAACTTATGTGTGTAGGTACATTTTTAATTGTGATCTTGGGTTTAGCGGGAGAAAGGGGTCATGTGCCCTTCTGCTCTCCCTGGAGGATATGCCTACATGTGCAGCATAATTGTAGTTGGATTCCTCATGTTTGTTGGCAGCACTGGTGCTGTTTAACTGGGTGCTGCTCGCAGTCACTATATTTGGCCTAGCACTAGTATTTGATCCACTGGGCTCCATCCAACTGAGTAATGAGGAAGCACATCACCGTAGGGTAACTGGTCTTTGGATGTGGCGGTTCCAATGGGCCTTTTGCTGGGTGCGCAAAGACCGCCTGTGCAAGGAGGCCTTTCAACAGGTTGCAGGTAAGTACCTGTCCTACACCATTAGCGCCGAGTGTATCAGCACCGAGAAGGCAAATTTATTTTATGCAAGACAGACAGTTTGCATTTCACTGTTTTAGTAGCCAGGAGTTAAAAATATCAACATAAAGCTTAGGTGATTAACCTATACAAATGAACAGATTAAACCAAAATATTGACTTTTTAAAATATAACTGTACCAGTAGAGCCACAAAAATATTGAACAATTCCTGAACATATATTGCATTAAAAAAGAGCAAAAAGTTTGATGTAGTAAACTGAATTCCTGAGAAACTAATTTCCATTACCGTAAAACGGCCTGACTTTGCACCACAACTTTACACTTGCAAATTTCATTATAACGTATTTCATACAAAAAAATGATAATATCTACCCAATACTGTAGATATACTGTAAAACCTTGTTGATTTAAATGAAACCTGTTCGAAAATTGTCCACACATAATTAGAAACATAGTTTTTTTTTCCTGTGGTGCAAAGTCATCCTGGTTTACGTGACTTTGCACCATAATATTTTCATCCTTGACAAAGGCTAGGAAATGTGTTTTGGTGCAATGTCATCTCACTGCAAACTCTGTGAAGCTTTTCTAATGGTTCCTTATAACATTTCATTTGAATTACATAGGAAAAAAATATTAACAGAGGAAAAAAATTTTTTAAATAATTACAGATAACTATAAAACAAGAAAACTCTCTTATAAAATGTAGACAGAACAATTTAAGTGTAAAACTATCATCTAAAGTCGAGTAATTTGGAAAGTAAATCTTAAAAATCTGCTTAATTTTCTGCTTGAATTAAAACTTTAAGCTTTTATTACACATATTACACAATAAAAATGACAAAACATGTCTTGGGTTTAAATACTTTTCACTTTTTCACAAACAAAATTTTAAAAGTCATCTTAAAACTCAACAAATGACCAGCTTGCTTGAATACAGACATTACGTGTTTGTTACAAACTGATGAAAAAACTGAAACCACATGTTTAACCCTCAAATACACTCCCAAATTCCACTACAAAAAAAATTCTCTTTTATTAACAGCTTTGGGAGGTTCAATCCCACCCATCACATCCTCCCAATTACCGGTATATTCAAGTACATCTGCTGGGGTAGGCCACCTCCATGCTTTTGTAGTTTTTACCATTGTTGAAACAGTGGCAGTTTCACCTGAAATATTTTCAATTCGACCAGGAAAGAAGGAGCCTTCGTACACAACAACAACAACAACATATTCGCCAACCACTGTCTTATTGCCACTCCCTCCACTGTTGATGAAAGTGTTGAACTCTTCATCTTCTTTCTCTTCCTGCTCGAATTGTTCAGCCATTTGCTCCATTGTTTCATCTTCAGAGCTGTCATTCATTAAAGCTGAAATTTCTTCCTCGTTTTCTTCATCCTCATCAAAAGTTGAAGATTTCCTCTGTTGTCTGCTTTTTTTCGTGGGATGTTTCGCAGAACTTGTTGAAGCACCATCAACTACTATTGTGAAGGCATCCCCATCCACACTTTCCAGGTATCACATTTATCCGTTTACGTTTCCTAGGTTTTGGTAGGCCAGTCCACTCTTGTCGTTTTCATTCGAGTGCTTCAATAAATGAAGCTTGCAAAGAGTTTTCGTCAACATCAGGTTGGTCCACAAATCACATTACTTTGTCTTCTACAATAGGCACTATTCCACAGCTTTCAAAACCTGCTTTCAGGTTTTTCCCAATGTTTGGTGTTATAGCATCCCACTGTTTTTTCAACAAATATGGAAAGTACTGTTTGTCAATTGTTGTACCCTTTCCTCCTGTGTTTGTTTCTTTCCAACTCAACAGAATTGCATGCCAGTGGTCCTTTACTGGTCTAAACACAGCTTTGTCAAGTGGTTGTGTGATATGGGTAGTGTTCGGTGGCAAGCATATAAGAATGATATCATTTTCGCTCAGCAATTCAAGTGCGCTAATTGAGAAATGGCTTGCAAGGTTATCTCCAATGAGCACCTTTTTTCCAGGCAATTTACGCAGATGAGGAACAACTAAATCCCTTATCCAAGCTGTAAAGGTTGCTCCATCGAACAACCCAGATGGCGTGTTATCGTATTTTGTGCCAGTCGGTCCTCCTTGACACCAAGTTGTCCATAATTGAGTGGATTTATACACCACATAGGGAGGGAGAATTTCTCCATCTGCACTACTGCAAAACATCAAAGATACAGAGGACTTTGATGAGTTGAGTATTCTACTTGGATATTTATTTCCACATCTTGTGATGATCTTCAACTGACCAGGGTCGTCAGTAAGATAAGTCTCATCGAAGTTGAATACATGAGTTGCAGGGACATCTTCCAACTCATTTTTTAGATTGCTGAAATACTCCTGTACCATTTCTCGTGTCAGCCCTGCTCTCAGTCTTTTTACATTTGCTGCAACCCTCATTGACAATTCGTGATGCCTCCCCAGAAAACCACTTACCCAGTGCGATCCAGGAAAAACACCCTTCTTGAACCTACTCACTTTCCTTAAAAGTTTGTTCAAATAACAAGCTATTACAGCCACCAAGTCTGATGTAGTAACAGGGAATCCACACATACTCAAATGTTCCAAACAAGAAACAAAAGCTTTTTCTTCCTCGGTGGAGAAAACAGGTTGACCACCAACCTTTTTCTGATGCTTCGTCTGCAGTTTATAGTTGATAGTTCTTCTGGGAATCCCATACTTCACCTCTGCCTCTCGTTGAGTAATGTTCCCTGTCCTGATTTCTTCAATGCAGATATTTAGGGAATCTTCAGTATAATCCTTGTACTTCCTGCTCCCAGGCTTTTGTTTATATTTCGTCGACATCTCTCCTGATTACTGGATATCTGTAAATGTAAAGTAATGATTGAAGAATAAGGTTTGGGTGTAACTTATGTCACTTTAAACAGCCTAAACAAAACTAAAAAAAGGAAAGGTGACTTTGTACCAAGAGTTCAATGGTGCAGTCATTCCCATTACTACATGTGATATGTCACCATAATATTATTGTGAAATTGTGCTCTTCATCGTTAATTTAAAGCATATCTGTGACATTTTCATTAAACAGAGATAAAAATTTAAGAAGTTGAATGGTGTACTTACCAGGTATCAGGTAAAATACATTCACAATTTAACACTTTTTGCAGCATACATGTGAACACAAAAAATACATGTGATCTGTTTGCAGGTTATGTAGAATTCTGAAATAATCAAAAAGGTGGGAAATGTTCATAATTATGTTACAGTGTTGCCACAACATTCAGAAAAAAATAAATATCAGATCTATCTGCAGAAAATATACCTTCTCTCTGCAACAATTTCTTTTTTCGTGATTTGGTGCAAAGCCAACTCAATGGTGCAAAGTCAGGCCGTTTTACGGTAACTTTCATGAGTTAAAAGGGGCACCATGTCATATACATCTGAAAAAATTGGGTTTGAACAGATGCAGTGTGAAGTCTTGTTTACTGGTGAGAAACACATTTTTTCAGACTGAGCTGAGTAGATATAATGGGCTGTAATAAGCAAATTGCTTTAGCAATCTTAAACATTTCTGTTTACTGTTTTCAAATTTAACTTTCTCAGAACTTATAAAAATATGTGTGATATAGAATTTATATTAAAAAAAACCTCAAATTTTAATGTTTATAATTATTATTATTGTTGTTGTTGTTATTGTTTATTACCACAATTGTTTGATTAATTTTTTTGGAATTTTCATTCATTAAAGCACAAATAAGTTTATAAATACAAAGTGGGGAGTGAACCTTAGGGTAGGGCATCACACCCTTAGAGGCCGACACCTAAACTGGGAGCATGTAGGTACGTGCCTTTCTCTGATGAATGACATGAAATCAATAAAATCCAATTAGCCATGGTGGGATGCGAATGGACATTGTGACTTTGTGTTTGGTGTTTGGGTTTCAGGGATAGGCTGTGGAAGTAGCTGTGTCAAAAAGATTGCATGAAATAAAAGTAGGCCTACAAACTCAATATTACGATTTTAATGATATTTTTATGTCATGCCCTCTTTGTTGTAAATTTAGGAGTTATTGGACCTGGCGTGTAAGACGTGATGTAGCGTGATACGGAAAGTATTTTTTCTTGTGTAACTATTAAAAATGTTTTCAATGAGTTTATGTACGAAAAGATGACACATTTCGAACTGTATCTCTATGATTTTATAAATGCTGTCTGCTAATTAAAACATGATTTCCAAGTTACTCAAAAGTGCTAAAAATTACTTTTTCACGTTGCTGTAACTAAGAAAATATCAACCATAATCAGGAAACCAAATCATAGAAACCATCATTGGACTTTACCACATACTTTCCACATCGCTTAAAGTTCGGTGGAAAAACGGTTTCTACAGAAACACTGTATGCTAGTTTAGTCCTTCGTTTCTAGAGGTGATTAAGTGTTTGATGTACGTGTTATATTTGACTTTTTGCCTTCTCAGTTTCTGTTCCTCGAACGTAAAAATAGTTAGTGTTCACTAACTCATAAACAGTATTCAACTTAGCATGATAAAGACAACCATAATGATGCAGCCTCAAGATATCTTCATCAAGAAAGAATTCTGGTTGGCATGGGATTAAAGTGTGAAGTCTATATGGTATGTTTACTTAAAAAATAAATTTACAAATCATCAATGACCCAGTTGATAACCTAGTGTGTTCACAAGATTTCATTCCTCTTGGTCCGGTCTTCCTTTGCATGTTCCCCAAACGAAGGCATGAGGTAGGGTATTGTATTTATTATGATGATAAGTTGCTTGGGAACAGAGTATAAAAACAGTAATTTAGTACAGGATTATCAGTTATTTGCAAGTAGATTAGGTAGAGGAGGAGCATCTACAATACTTGGAAAATAGCTGCGTTAATAACTTCTTTTTCAAGAAACTAACAAAACACAAAATCCTAATGTAAGAACAAGATGATTTGTTTTTTATTACGTAAAGTGAAACGGTGAAGGAGCATCTACTCGGGAAAATGCACGACCAACGGGAGTAGGCAATAAAAATACCACTACCACATTGTTTTTAATATGGCCTTTCATTATAGGTATGTCTTCCACTGCAACTGCAAAAATTTAGGTCCATTTTGCATCATGATGGTACTCTTATGTATTGCTTCACTAGCCATTTGAAATTTTTGATAGAATAACATAATTTAATACACACGCATATTTTTGCAAAAATTTTCTGAACAAAATGTGTTTAACATAATGGATCACCATAGCTTAATTTTTTAATAGATTTTGTTAAACTTTATTAAAGTAATTTTGCAGTCAGAAAATTGTTAAAGTTTGAGAATAGTAATGTTTTCTTTTTCTTCACAAATTAAAATCATAATTTAATGATGGTGTGTTGTTTTGCATTGTAAGTTTAATGTCTTATGTTGTAGCATTGTTCAGCTGCCTATTTCGGGGAACAGACTTGGTGCCGTCTGACTTTATAGCTGGCTTCATTCTTCTACGAGTGAAGCAGAAGCGGGAGGCAAGGGAATACAGACGACATGAGCTATTAGCAGATGAGCCCAGCTACACTACGGGTAAAGTTTAAGGTTCACAATTCCTTACACAAATACTCAATTCATGCATTGAAGGATTACAACTTTTGTTTACTGTTTCAAATCACATTGGTAATTCATATTGTCCTGTTGCCTCTTCAGTTATGTGGAGATTTCATTCCCCTCATTTGATAAATGGAGATGAATGGAAAAATAACAAGTGTCTCTTCTATGAGCTGAACATTTTATTCATACATAATTTACTAAGAATCTTTACTCACTCCTTATGTATTAAGTACGCTGTATGCAACGGGTTGTAGGCCTACTGTTGTTAAAATGTACAGGGTAGTTCGAGATGCAATAATTTCTTTTCTCTATCCTCCACCCCCACTAAACACAATGCAGTCTGTAACTACTACAGAGGAGATAACTATATAGACAAATGGATATCATCCAGCAGGATGGAATGCCATGCAGATTTCCCCAGGTGGCACAATTTGGCAAGGGTTGAAAACTAAATGCAGTATAAATTGTCTGAAAGTCGCTTATTATGCCTACTTCTACTCAATTATAACATAACTAAATTAAATACTATTTTCTGGCAACAAAAAAGAGCAATAAAAATAATACTGAATAAACGTTTTCAGGAAAACTGCAAATCTTTATTTAAAAAATTAGAAATTCTTCCTGTTCCTTGCATCTACATCTTCAATACTGTTTTATTTATAAAAAAAAAAATGCAGACATTGTACAAAACAGATGCACAGATTCACACATATAATACAAGAGATAAGGAGGATATCTATGTAAAATCTGTAAACCACAGTTTTACCTATAATAATATTTTTCGAAGATGAGCTGAACTTTATAACAAATTGCCAAAAAGTATTAAAAAATTGGATAAATACTCAAAATTTAAAAAGTGTGCGGTCAAATACTTGCTCCAAAACTGCTACTATACTACTGCAGAATACCTGAATATATAAGACCTCAAAAACATGTTATAACAGACCAGATTTATTATATTATTGTTTAACATAATAATAAAAATTAGAATATAAGGCAAACTAATGCCAATATATGTAAAGTGAGCATTTGTTCACTGTGTATGATTTTGAGTAGGTCTATGTACTTTTATTTTAATGAAATCTTGTAATTCTTGCAACTGTATTAAAAATTTGACAAAGCTTATAACGTAATTGTATGTTCTAAAAGCTACAATAAAAAGAAAGAAGGAAAGAACAAATAGGGTTATAAATAATGGTTTGCAATATGTTCTTGGTCAAAGTATGTATCATCCTATTTGTCGTGATTTCTCTCAATACTTTATTACCTCTCATTAATTCATCATACACATTCTGTCAGCACGTCCTCATTATAACTCGGTCATCTCTTGACTGACTCATGCAGCCAACCTTTGCATTGTCAATACTCACAACACCTCCCTTCTTACAAAGTCTCCCTTCTTATCCTGACTCATGTTTACCCTCACTAACACAATCACAGCAACACAACCCAACTTGACTTATTACCCCTGACACAATCACAGTGCTACTTCTTGCTACATTTCTACATTATCTATAACATCTACAAATCCCTCTGACACACATAACCTGACTCACATTATTAACACTACAATCACAGTGGTACTTGTTGCTACATCTACACATCCCCCCCCCCTACCCTCAAATATTAACACTGTTTCCTAACTAGGTACAGTTCAGTTTAACCTGTCACTCCCTATATTTCACTGGAAGTCTGACCTCTCGACCTTATCTTGTGCACTTAAGTAGATTCTGTTCAGCTGGCACAATTTGATGTGTTGTTTTCATTCTTTAGGTAGGAAATAACAGCGCAAAATGCTATTTACTTCCTTTAATAACCTTAATTCCAAATATTCTTACTTGTTACATTACTACATCAAAACAGTTAACACGCACTTCTTGCTACTCTTCTTCTTTACAAGTTCACAAAAAACAGATGTAAACAGTATGTCCAACCTTATACAGGCAACACAAAACAAACAAACTTAACAACACTTCCCCTTGGCAGTTAGTTTTAAAAAAATGTTTACATTCAATTTGAATCGACAATGCTTTCATATACAACATGACACTATATAAGCACCACACGATACACTCTTTAGATAAGTCATTTTGGTTCAGTAAAACCTAGAAAGTTTCTTATGTCAATACTGATTTTCATTCAAATAGGTACTGAAACAATATAACACTCAGTACAAAGTTAACATAACACTATACCAACAAAACATAATACATCAATTACATAACTTTCAGTCTGACCTGGTAAAACACTGAAAGTTTCTTATTTCAATAGTGAAGTTCTTTGAAATTGGTACTGAACCAATATAAAATCCTCATAAAGCAACATTAACACTATATCAGCACAATACAAAATCCTTTCAAAACATTAGAACTAGATCAGCACATTACAAAACCCTTTACTAAGTGGTCAGCCCTAAACATGACACAAACTTTGATGTTTTCACTCCACTCGAAGGTTTTGTGAAAAGATCAGCAACGTTTTCACTAGATGGTACATATTCAAACTTAATGTCACCATCGTTAACCACTTGATTTAAAAAACAAATTTTTAGGGGCATGTGTTTTGACCTCTCAGAGTCCAAACCATTTACTGTGAGGCTTAATGGCACCTAGGTTATCACAATATATTACAAGAGGCTTAGGGATAATGCATTCTTGGCCCATTTCCTTTAAAATCATTTTCAGCCACATTGCTTCCCAGACTGCCTCACACATGGAGTTATACTCTGCCTCCATTATGGACAGGACGACCGTGCTTTGTTTTTTTGTCCGCCAGATTACTGGTGCACCTGCTACCATAAACACATAACCACTGATGGATTTCCTATCCTCTCTGTCATTCCCCCAGTCTGCATCACAAAAGGCTTGAAGTTTTGAGCAATCCCTTTTGTATTCTATTCTTAATTTACTAGTATGTTTCAAGTACCTCACTACATGTTTTACACTGTTCCAGTCCCCTTTAGTAGGGTTTTTGTTCTTTGTGCTTAATTTGCAAACTGCAAAACTGATGTCTGGTTTTGTGGTGTTTGATAAATACAACAATTTCCCTATTGCATTTTGGTATACCTTGACATTCACACATTTCTCCCCTGCTACACCCTTGTCCTCACTTATCTGCAGAGGTGTAGTTCTCCCTTTGAGTGTGATTCACTGATTTGAAAATCATTCAAGATCTGCAGTAAATAATGATACTGGTCAGTGCTAATACTATCCTTGGATCTACAAACATTTACAGAGATGAAATTGCTAATTTCCTCCAGCTCCCTTACCTCCAATATTTTGGAAAGTGAAGATTTGAAAATTTTTACTTGGTCACCCTTTCCCCACAAACCCAGGTCATCCACATAAGCACCCACAATCAAGTCCTTTGTTTCATTTATGTACTGCACACCTATCCTTTTCCACTATTCTTAACCCCAAATTCTTAAGAATACTATCTATCATTTTGTACCATTCTTTTGCACTCTGTTTCAGTTCATACAAACTCTTTGACAACTTCCATAACTTCCTATTATCTGTCACAAATCCCTTGGGTTGTTCTACATAGACTGTCTCTTCCAAGGGACTATTCAAATAAGCTGTTAAAACATCAGTATGTTCAACAGTCCAGTCATTGAGTACAGCTATGGAGAACAACAACCTAATGGTTTTCTTTTGTAGTACAAGTGAGTAAGTTCTGTGGTAGTCAATACTGTTGCGTGCCATGTACCTGGAGGCCAGTGGTCGGCGGCTGTTTCGTAACACCTTGAGGGCTGGCCGATGATTCAAAACCCGGGTGGCTCATAGTGGGAATCCAGCCTAAACTACGTCATAGATACCTGTCCCAACTGCGTCTTAACCCTTCGAGGGCGGCCGACGTGACTACAAGCACATCCGAAACATGATGAAATATCTATTTTTAGACCCCTGTAATGCGGGGAACACCCGACTGTCTGGGCTAGTATAAAAGCACAGAATAGGCACATTTGAGAGAGTTCGCTATTGGTAGTGCTAGAGGAAGGTGCTACGCCTGTGGAGAGAGACTGGTGAAGACATCTTGGTGACGTCAAAGTCTACTGTGAGGCGGCAGGGGTCTACCTTCGGAACAGTGTTTGGCGATACAAGAGGACTGCTGCGGCGGGCTGACAGGCAAAGAGGAGGTGCGCGACGGGAGTCGAACAGAAGGCCTCAAGAGTGAAGACAGCGGTGCACTCGGGGTGCTGCGCAGCACATGGTGAGCCATCACCACTTCGAACTGATAAGGTTGTACATTGTCATTATTAGAAATACTGTTGATTGGCTATATGACTGAATTTTATTGTGATTTATAGTGTTTAATTAATTGATGGTAGACTTTTCTTGTGCTTTAATTGTCAAAGTTAATTAACGTGTCTGTGACACAGGAGTAATTGTGTGCATAACTAATTGTGTTGTGAGAGTTCTAGTTGATTACTGTTTTGTGAATTTCGTGGCTTTGTGAGCTATTAAATCCAGTACTTAATTTAACTCTTTTATTTGTAATTATAAGACCTCTATCCCAAAGAACTCGTGGGAATTGCCCACATTAAAAGTTTGTGTGTTCTCCAAACTTGTAACACTGGTGTCAGAAGTGGGATAGAGGCATAAAGTAAATTAAATAATTAAATCTGTAAATTAAATCTTTGCACACAATTACTATTTAATTAATTGAGCCACTTTCTATAAATTTTAAGTTTAATTTTCAATTGTAAATGTGAATGATTACAAGAAGAATGTCAGCTGACATAGAAGCACTAAAAGCCCTCATTGAGGGAATAAGTGGCCAAATAAATTCAGTTAATGCAAATGTTCACAGCGTAAATGAAAATGTAGATAAGAAAATTGAGAATGTAAAATGGGGTGAATAGGGACGCTGGGGCGAATAGGGACAAAATTTGAAACAGATTCCTAGCTTAGAATTTTATTGTAAATTAAATTATATTTCAGTACAATAACTCTTTGTTAAATCATTAACTGCCAACCTTTCGGAAAAACTCTGATTTAAAACTGTGTACCGAAACTTTTGATTTGAAATTTTGTCCCTATGCACCTCATTTTACGGTAATCTTGTAGATAGTGTAAATGAAAATGTAGATAAGAAAATAGATAGTGTAAATGAAAATGTTGATAAGAAAATAGATAGTGTAAATGAAAATGTTGATAAGAAAATAGATAGTGTAAATGAAAATGTTAATAAGCAGGTAGATAGTGTAAAAGAAATGGTGTACCAGGAAATAGAGGCTGTAAATGAGAAGGTAGGCAGTGTCCTTTACACATATATATAAATAGACAATGTGAACCAGAAGGTGGACTATGTGAAAAATAGCATGCAACAACAAATGGATGAGCTGAGAAAGGAGTGTCAAGAACTTCGTCAGCGTCAGGAAGGTAGCCATCTTGTTACCGGAGACGACAAGGTCATTGCTGAATCAATAGCTGAAGGCAGCGAAGAGAAGACCACGAAGTTTGAACCAGGCTGTAGTGTGATTCACAACCAGGCAGAAAATGGGCTGCAACACATGGGTGTGTCTAGTGTGCCTGCATCGAACATTGGAAAAGGGATTTCTGTGAAGCCTGCTCCTTACGATGGCCAGACTCCGTGGCGAGAGTACCAAAACCAGTTCAAGATTGTGGCGGCCATAAATGGTTGGTCTGACCAGCAACGTGCCTACTATCTAGCAGCTGTGCTGAGGGGACCTGCCCTCAGTATACTCCAGTCGCTTCCAGAACAACAACGTCTGGAATACTCGATATTAGTTACTGCCCTGGAGCTGCGCTTCGGAGACAAGTACTCGCGACATGCCCACCATGCCCAACTAAGAAGCCGCACCCAGAGATCAGGGGAGCCACTGCAAGAGTTGTGGCAGGACATTGTGCGACTCGCCCATTTGTCGCTCGAGGGATGTCCAGAACAAGCACGAGACATCATAGCAGTCGGCTTCTTCGTCGATGCCATCGCCGATGTAGAAGTACGACAAGCAGTGCGCCTGGCCGCCCCAAGGACTATGCAGGATGCCCTGGCCAGAGCACTGGAGGTCGAATCTGCAAGAGGACCATCAACTCGGCGTGCTGTGCGGGCAGTCGCACTGACGGGCGACGAAAGAGAAAACAGCCTAGAGAACATCCTGAAGAGAATGGAAACCACAATGAATGCAATTAAGAACAAATTCA